>QJNZ01001384.1:0-15468 GCA_004155055.1 Monosporascus sp. CRB-8-3 | reverse complement strand
CCCTTATGTAAAGCATATACCCATTTTCAATTGATTTATTAAGGTGCACCTTTATTAACAAAACTTACAATAAACTTCAGCTATATTACAACAATGTTTCCCAGAACTAACGCGTTTTAAAGCGTTCTAACCCTTTTGTAACCCTATATAAAAGTTAATTATCGCCAGGAGTTGCGATTGTAATTGCAATTGCAGCTGTAGTTGCGGCTATATACCATTCTGTTACCAGGTGGCGGCGGTGCAGCAGGTGGTGGCAGGTGTAAAAGTGAGACCACTACAGAAATAGCAAAAGGTTTACTGCAGAAATAGCAAATCTCAATTTTTAATAGGGTTACCTTATTATATATAAATAGCAATTTATTAAATATAATTAGGCGTTAAGGTTAGTATATATATATTAATTTTACTAGTACTGTCGGTAATTAGTGGTTTTAGGTATCTACGGCTGGTATATTTAGGCCGCAGCTGCTACTTAGAACAGCTTTTATCCAGAAAGTATTTTTTATATAGTTAAATATATATATAAAAACGATTACCTTTAAACATTTCTAGTTTTTCCTAAAATAACTATATGTTATTTACTAGATTTTTATATTTAATTATTATAATATAGTAATATTTTTAATTAATTAAAAACTGTAAGAATACAGCCCCCTGTAGTTAAGAAGACTAGCCTAGGACAGGACCCCATATAAATCCTGATACGAGACTGTCCAACAACAGTCGCTGATACGACCTAAGGGGTTCGTGGCTTAGTAGAGCTAACAATTAGTCTGAATATCTGACAATAACCGTAATACGTTAAATAAAATAGTTATTTATAGGTTAAGGTAATAAAGAAAATATAAGATTTAAAAAAAAATCGTTTAATTAATTTAAGACTAAGTAAATAGTTAACGATAGTAAACGAATAATAAAAACAGATTTTAAGGTAGTTTTTTATAATTAAATAAAGCAACTTATTCGATAAAAGTTTCGTTATTATATAGGATAAAAAATATACGAATAACGATTTATTTCTTTATTTTTCGATTAAAAGGATTTTTAAAACGAAAAGTTTTATAATAAAAAGGAAAAATAAAAGCTTATAATAAATAAAACGGTAAAAAAAAGATTTATCTTCGAAAATTCTTCGGAAGAAACCTTATTATTCTAATAATAATAATTAAGAAATTAATATAAGATCCTTATATAAAAATAATAGCCTTAATTAAAACTAAATAAGCTTTATATATCCCTAGATATTAATTTAAATAAGATTAAAAAGAATGTTAAGGTACGGAAATATAAATATAAGTCGGTTAAAAATAAAATTAAAGATTTAAAGATTTAATAAAAGAAAGGATAATATAATAAAATAAATAAATAATATCGTAAAATAATTATTAAATATACCTTAATTTAAAAACGTACCTTAATAAGAATTTACCTTGATTAAAAATAATACGGAATTTATAAAATATAAATATTTATAAAAACGCTTTACGAGATGTTTAAGAGAGAGGAAGTTTATAAGAAGCCCTTATCGCCGTCGAGAATAACGTAAAAAAGATTAACTTTAAAAAAAGGCGAAACGATGCTAAGGAAATAATTTATTAAAAAACTTAATTTTTCGAAAAGGGAGAAAAACGAAAAAAAAAAAGGTTACGTAAAGAAGAAAATGTAATATATAAGGACACCAGTAATTCGGATAAGTTATTTTTAAATTTGTTTAGAAATTTCCGAAAACGAAAAACCTGTTACGATAATTCCCTTAATATTTTTAGCAGCTTTTGAAGTTTTAGTAATTTAAATAATTTTAATAAATTAGGCGTTTATTTAAATTTTTCCCTAAATAAGGAAAATTATTTAATAAGTTAAATTAATGAGAAATTTTAAAGTAACGTTTTAACTTTTATTTTTAAAAAGATTAATTATAAAAATAGAATAAAATTAAGATAATTTAATTAGTTCCGTTTTTAAAGTTAATTATAAATATTAAAAAAAAAAACCGAAAATATTAAAGATTTTTAAAAGATTTACGTAATTATAAATAAGGCTAAATAAAAATTCTTTAATAAAAGCGTAATAAAAGTATATATAATAAAGAAAATCTCGTATAATTTATTACGAAATTTTAAAAGCTATTACGAAAAATTAATAGTTATAGTATAAAGCTTAAATTTAAAAAAATAAATTATTGTATTTTTTATTATTATATAAAATACGTTAATAATTAATATAAAACGATTTAATTAATACTTAGGTAAATTAATTACTATTTTTAGCAGTTAATCGACAACTTTAATAGCGAATTTTATAACGTTTAAAAAGGTAAAGGAAAAGAAAATAATAATAATAATTACTAAAATAATAAGCCCGTATAAAATAAGAACGGAAAGCTATTTTACTTTAATTATAACAAATACAGGTATTTAATAAAGGTTTATTTTAAGCCGTCAAAAAAAAAGTAAAAGAAAAAAGTAAAACGTAGTTAGTGTTAAAATAATGATAAATAAAATAATTAAAGTAATAGCTTTCGTAACGTTTATAATAATAATAAAAACGAAAAATAATTTATTCTTAATAACTTAAAAAATCTATACCGATTAAACGGAAGTCTTTTTTAACATTTAGGTTAAAAAATAATAACTTAAGAACTTTATATAATAATATAAAAAATAATTTAAAAATAATTTAAGAAATTTTAATAATTAAACGCTTTAAAAAATTATTATAAAAACCGTTATACTTTTATATTTTTTTTATAATAACGATATAAATAAATTACTTTAAAACTTAGAAATAAACGTTAATATTACGAATAATATTAGCGATTTTTAAAAAAAAAAATACCGTAATAAATATTTAGTTTAAGGAAATTTAAATTATAACTGGTAAAAAACCCGTAATTATTATTTTTATTAATATTATTAAATAACTTTTATAAAGATTTAATAAAAGAAAACGAAATTATAATTAAATATATATTATACACTAATAACTTTTTATTAAAGGTACTTTTCGAGAAAATATTTTATATTATACAAGGTCGTTAGGTTCAAGCCGTATTATTCAAGCCAAGCCAAAAATACGAAGTAATTATATTAATAATTAATACGATAAATATTTTACTTAATAATTTTAAATACGACAATTATTAATAATTTTTATAATAACGATAAATTATACCTTAATCGTAAAAAACCTTATCCCCAAGCCGATTATTAGGTTCCCGTAAATACGCAATTTCTCGACTAATATCGGCTTAGGAAACTTACTTACGCGATGCCGACAAGGTTCGACCTTGATAAACCTTATACCTTCTGGCTTTACGGTTTAGCAGGGGGAATCTTAAATAATAACTTAAAAGATGTTAAGCTTTTTGCGGTAAAACTTAAATCCGTATAAGATAGCTACTTTATAACCCTTCGCCAGTCTTACGACTAAAAATGTCAGATATTAACTAGAAAAAAAGGCTAAAAACTCCAGACCAACTACTTTCTTCAACCTCGATTAATCTTAAAACTTTTTAAACCCTTATTAATTAAAATAACCAAAACATAACTGCTATGTTTAAATATAAAGTCCTAATACTCCGTACCTCCGGAATCTCGACGGAAACGGTTTTAATTAAATTACGCGATTTAAATAAAACAATCGGCCGAATAAAATATATTAATATTTATATCGATATTAATAACTTTTCCGAAAAAAATCGGGTTTTACTTTTAATTTTCGAGTACGATTTAGTTTAAAACCGGGGAAATAATTAATTTCTATATAAATTTATATTAAAAAAATCCGGTTTATAAAAGCATTACTTGCAAAATTAAAAAATAACGATAACGAGTTTAAAAACGTCGAAGTTTAACTTTTAAATCGATATAAGGAAAATTACGAACGATAATTTATCCAACTACTCCGAATTACGAAAACCGTTTAAAATTCCGTTAAGAATAGCCGTTAATAAGAACATAATTAAGTAATTTGTAAAGAAATTAGGGTTTAATAAAGCTTAGCAACCGATAGTATAATTTATCTATTTATTTAATTTAATTCCACGGTTACGTTTCCTTTAAGGAGAATATGTTATATTATAAAAGTTATGTAAATCGTAACGTTTTAATAAGTTTTAATAAAATTTATTTATTAATAATTAAAGTTTTTAAAAAGCATTTTTCTTATAACTTTAAGAAAAGCCGGAATTTATTATTAAGGCCCTAGATTTAATAAACGATAAAAATTATTAATAAAAATACGTATTAAGAGAGATATCTAATGAGAAAAACGGCGATAATCTAATGGATAATTTAAAACGTATATTTTCGAACGATTTAAAAAAGGAGAAAATCTTAATAACGGATAAAGTTATAATAAATATTATCTTTTTATACCGCCGTTTTTATTACCTTAGTACCGAACGATTAATATAAACTATTAAAAAGTTTACGAAAATAAATTTAAATATTAACGATATAAAGATTATCTTTTATACGGTATATAATAAAGGGAAAATATGCAAGGTCGTTGGGTTCAAGCCGTATTATCCAGGCTGAGCCAAAGACACGAAGTAATTACACCAATAATTAACACGATAGATACTCTACCCAGTATCTTCGAACACGGCAACTATCAATGGTTTTCACGGTGATGAAAGGGAAAATATAAAATATATTATTAATAAACTTTTAAAAGTAAAGAAAATAGTTATATATAAAATTATTTCATATAATATAAGATCAATTAAGCCTATTAATATTAAAAATAAGAATTATTTCGGTTTTATTAAAAATAATTTTTAACGTAATAAAAAATATTATTCGTTTAAAAATAAAAATAAAAATTAATAAAATATATATATATATATATTACATAAATGATAAAATGTTTAAAAATGTTACTATTAAACGAAAAAGGTGAAGGTAAGAAAATATAAATTTTATATTTTAATAACGGTAAAAAGTTAGGTATAAAAATAATTAAAAACTTTTACGTTATAAAAAATATCGACCTAATAATTTCTATCGTATATAATTTCCGTATAAATAATTTTTTTATATATTTTTAAAATTTCGTAATAAAAGTAATAACGTATATTATTAATAAAATAAACGAGTTTACGGTAAAAAATATAATATTAATCGAATAGTTTAAAAACGTATTCGAACTAAATAAATTATTCAGGTTTGATAACGGTTAATTTCAAAATTTCGGTAGTAAATATATAGTTTTAATTAATAAAAATTATCGGATTAAATTAAAAAAAATTAATAACTTATAAAGTTAAAAAAATATTAGTAAATTATTAAGGGATATATAATTATAAAGTATAACTATTAAAGTGCGGTAAATTATATATAATACCGTATATTATTATTTACGAAACTTTAAAAAAATTAAATACACCTTTTAATTTTAAAAATATCATTTAATTATTTTTGCGGCTCGTATAAAAACGTTTAAAATATCGTTTTAAAGGATAATACGGATTAAAAAACTAAGTAAATTAAACGTAAAAACGAACGCCCGAAAAATATTATCCTTAAGTTATATATCTTAAAAGCTTTAAATAAAGCCTTAAAATTAATTTAAAAGCTAAAATTAACCCTAACCTAAAAAAGTAAAAGTAAAAGAAGTTTATATACCTTTTATTTTAACTTATTAATATCGAATAACGATAAAAACCGTCTTAATAACTTTAAAAACGTTAATTAAGTTATCCGAAAGGTTTACGAATACGAATAAATAATTAACATATTAAATATTAATACTTATAAATTGTTTATTACAATAAATAACGGCTTATCTTTAACGAAAGTTATTAAACACTTAAAACGAAAAATATAAATTAAAGCTATCTTTATAAAGATTAAAGAAAAGTTTTTACGCTAAATATTTAAATTTACGTTTTTTAACTAAATTACTTAAAAGTACTCTATAAATATTAAACAAATATTAAAAGAAAATATTTATAAAGAAATTAAAGAAATAGAAAGTACGTATTTAGTTAAAGGGATTTATATAACGAAAAGGAATTAACTATAATAAAACCGTAGTAAGTATCGTAAAAATAATATAATAAATTTTTTAATAACGTTAACCGCCTTTTAAAGTAATATATACTTTAAATAAACTTTATTATTATATATCTAAATAATAAATTAAAGAAAAATATTTATATAAAATATCTTCCGATATTTAAAAAATAAAAAGATATATAAATTTTCTCTTAAAAAATAATTAAAGTAATAAACTTATTATACGATTTAAAGTAAACCGGAACTGTCTAATACGAAAAATAAAAAAGATATTTACGAAATAAAGTTTTTATTCGTTAATTTCGGATAACGCAACATATTATAATCTTTAAATAAAAAACGTTAATACTTTATATATGAATAACTTCCTATTTTTGGGCTTTAAGAAATAACATTTTAAAACTATCTTTAAAAACATTATTAAAAACGTTCTATTTCAAAATTTAAATAATACGGATAAATATTTAGGTATATAAATTAACCGTTTCTTATTAACGGAAAATATTAAACTAAAGTAATAATAATGTATTAAAAAACTATTAAAATTAAGTAATTTAATTAAAATAAAAAAGAATGTATATTATTAGTTAAGAATTACTTAATATACGTTATATAATATAACGGTATAGTTAATAAAAACAAACGTTTATAACGTTAATTAAAGTAAAATTTATAAATAACCCGTTATTTAAATATTAGATATATATTAAAAATATTATCGGAATATTTAAATAGTATATAAAAAATATTTTTTTCGATACCGGAAATTATAATAAAATTATTTATATTATAAGTATAATAATTTAATATTATTCGAAATAATAAATATAAATTTTATAAATAATTATAAATTTATAAAATTTACGATAAGTTATATATTTTTTATAATTAAAACGTTTATTTTATAAATTTCGAAATTATAAAATATTATTATTAAATATATTACGAAAATGAAATACGTAAGAGTAAAAATAACAGTTACAAAAATAACTAAAATTAGGCATTTCTTAATAAAACTAAAACGTATAACGTGCCGGATAAGCTCACGGGATAGACAAGCTCATAGGATAATTTTTAGCACTTCGCGATAACAAACTTAATTTAATCAACTATAATATATTAAATTAATTTAAATTAATCGGATTTTTTTATCGCTAAACGTTTTTATAACTTCCTTATAAATACGTATATTATATCCGGATTTTCCGCAAATATTACATTTCCGTTCCTTCGTTTAAACCTTTTTACGACGATTACCTTTAGCCTTTCTTAACTGCAATTACTTATTATTACCTTTTTTCTTAATTATAAAAACCTTTACCTCTTTTATAATAAATATTCCTCCTTTTTAAAGACGTACGTTTTTAGTTTTATAACGTTTATTTAAGATATAATTCGTTTCGCGTAATTAAGTAATTTTTTTTCGAAAAAAAGCAACTTTGTACAAAAATAATAAGTTATTTTTTGTTAAAAGATTTGCCGATTTAACGATTCTTGTCGGCAAGCTACCCTAATAATTTCTAATCTTTCTTTATAAATAACGTCCTTATTTTGTTATTTCCTTAATATTTTTAAAAGTTTTTATAAACGGAAAACGAATAAAACCGGCGGAGGTTAATAGGAAAACGATCGGCGTAGGTATAATTAAAGGAATTTCGAACTCGGAAAAAATATTATTAAAATCGAATAAAATAAAATTAACTTTCGTAAATCCGGATTTAATATTATCGGTTATTATAACAACTTTAAACGTATTGCGAAAACCGGTAATAAAATCTTTTTTGATAATATAAATAACGTAACGTTATATAAAACTTTTAATATATAGCGAATAAGTACGTTTTAATACGGAAAAACAAAATATATTAAAAGGTTGGAACCGATAAAAAAAATAAGTAAATATATAAAATATAATAATATCGTTAACCTTATAATAATCTTTAAATTCGATCGAATAGTAATTTTCGTAACTGTTAAAGATAAAAAAACGTTTTAAACCTTTAATATACGTTCGAATATATTTATCGAAATGTTTAACTTATTTTAAATTTAGTTTATTTATCGTCCAGCCGTTTTCGTTTATAATAATTTTTCAGTTAAATAAAAGTGGGTTATTAGCAAATTAGCGAAAAAGGTAGTTTTTCCCGGCAAGGATAATAAATGAAGGTAAGGCCTAGCCTTAAAAATTAACAATTTATATTATTATAAATTATTCCCGATTTTCTTACTAGGCCTGTCTAAGTTTTTTATGTTTTTTAATATTAGTAATAATTATACCGGCTGTTATAAAAAGCTTTATTAAAAATTTTATTTTATTAAAATTATAAATATTTTCCTTTATAATACCGTATTTTGCGATTATAACCCGAATAAACTTAAACCATTTACGAAATACCTCTAGATTTTCGTATAAAACCTTTTAATAATTTATTTTTCGATTTAAATACGTTTCGAATTTTTGTTACCGTTTAACAAAATTAAATACCTATTTAACCCCGATACGTCCCGTAATACGTTACGTAAGTAATAAATTCGCCATATTTTTAACATATTAATGCCGGACAAAAAACGCTTACGTATTTAAGTTAAAAATTCGGTCGATAATCGATTATTTTTCGGTCGGCGTTAATTTTCGCGAATTAAAGATAATATCGGTTTTAAAGAATTTACCAGTATATTATACGTACAAAATAAAATAGGCGACTTTATAAATAAAACTAAATATCGCATAATTAAATATCGGGTCTCGTTTTTTAACTTAAACGGCTAAATTTATTCTTATTTCTTTTATAAGCCGTTTTATGTTATTAATATTAAAAAATAATTAATTAAAGTTAGGTAATTAAAATATATTAAAAATTATCCCGTAAACTTATCCATCCCGTGAGCTTATCCGGGACGTTACTTAAAAATCTTATTCTTATATTAAAAAATAATATAAATACGTTTAAATAAAAAAGAATATTATAACGTCCTATATAAATACTTCGAACGCATAAATATTCCGAACGGTTTTTAGCATATTTTAACTAACGAATTTTAATTAACTATTTTTTAATATTAATAATATAACACGGCTTTTAAAAAAAGCGAAAATAAATTTAGCCGTTTAGGTTAAAAAATAAAACCCGAAACTTAATTATATAATATTTAATTTTATATATAAAATCGTAAAATTTACTTTTTATAAATGATATACCGGTATATTTTCTTATAACAATTATATACCTAAATCGCGAAAATTAACGCCGACCGAAAAAGAATTAATTATCGACCGAATTTTCGACTTAAATACGCGAACGTTTTTTATCCGGTTTGAATATATTAAAAATATAGCTAATATATAACTTACCTAACGCGTTATAGTACGCGTTGGAATTAATTAAGCGTCGAACTTTGTTAGACGGTAAAAAAAGTTTTAAATATATTTAAATCGGAAAATCAATTATGAACGAGAATTATATGAAAATCTAAGATATTTCGTAAATAATTTAAATTTATTTAGGTTATTATCGTAAAATACGGTAGTATAAAAAAATATTTATAACTTTGACGAAATTGAATTTTTAATCAAGTTTTTGATAATAATAGACATAATACTTATTAATACCGAAAAATATAAAAAATTTAAATAAGCCAAATAAAGAAATAAAAAATAAATTATAATTATTTAAGTTATTAATTTCTAAGTTTAAGTTATACTGTTATTTATTATGATAATAAGGAAAAATCATTTTAAATTCAAATATTACGATAACTTATTATTAATAACCGATTAAACAATCGAATTAAATAATAAATAATAAATAATAAATAAATAAAGTTTAAAATAAATTTAACATTTTAATAAATATATTCGAATACGTACGAAAAGGTTAAAACATTTTTTTATTTTTAACTGTTATGCAAGTTATTATTTAATAAATTTAAAAAATATTACGTTAATTACGATATTATTACGTTTTATATATTTGCGTATTTTTCGTATAAGTTTTAACTTTTTAATATATTTTGTTTTTTTATTCTAAAACGTATTTATTCGTTATATATCGAAAATTTAATATGACGTTATTATAGTTATATTGCTAAAAAAGATTTTTTCGCCGGTTTTTATAATGTATTTAAAGCTGCTATAATATCCGATAATATTAAATCTGGATTCGCGAAAATTAACTTTGTTTTATTGAATCCTAATAACGTTTTTTCCGAATTCGAAATTCCTCCAGTTATACTTAGGCCAACTATCTCCCCATTAACTTCCGCCGGTTTTATTTTTCCGCCCGCAAAAACCCCAAAAAATATCCGTAAAGTAATAAAATAAAAATGTTACTTATAAAAAAATCAAAAATTATTAAGGTAACTCGCCGACAAAAATATTTAAGTCGGTTAATTTTATAATAAAAGGTTACATATTATTTTTGCATAAAACCGCTTTTTTTCGGAAAAAAAATGTTTAATTACGCGAAACGAACTATATTTTAAGTAAACGTCGGAAAACTAAAAATAAACGTTTTTTTTAAAGAAAAAAATACTTACTATATAAAAGAAATAAGCTTATCTAGTTTAAAAAGAAAAAGGTAATGAAAAAAATGTAGCCAATAGAAGTTAAAAAGGGTTATCGCAAAAAAATTAAAATAAAAAAACGGAAATATGACGATTATAACAAACCCGGACATAATCCGCGTATTTGTAAGGAAGTTATAAAAACGTCTAGCAAAAAAAAAAAAAAAAAAAAAAAAAAAAAATCCGATTAATTTAATTTAATACGATATATTATTATTAAATTATTTAAATGTATTATTACGAAGTGCCAAAAACCGTCCGGAGTACTTATATAAAACGTTATTCGAAATAAATATTATTATATATATTTAAATATTAGGAAAAAAATATTAGTTTTTAATACTTTAAAAGTAAAATTAATGCTATCAACGTATTTACGAAATTATTTAATAAAATACATTTTAAACGGTTTATAATTAACTTAAAATTTAAAAAAATATATAATAAATTAAAAAATACTTAAAATTTAATTAAAATAATTAATATAAAAATAATCCCTTTAAACTTCTTTTATTTTTTTAAAAAAAAGCGCTTTCTTATTAAAACTAGTTTTTTGCTATTATAAACGATAACCGCGCTATTTTTTTACGATTACCCGAAAATATCCGTTTATTTATTAATTTTAAAACTTTAACCTTTAATATTAATTTTTACTTAAAGGCGTTAATACTTTATATACAACTTATAATTAATTAATATCTTTTAATGAAACGAGAAAAAACCTTTCTTCGATAATTTTTTAATAAAAACAATAAAAAAAAATTAACGATTTTAAATATTTATTATTTTTACCGTTAAAAAGTAAATCCGATTTTTAAAGTTATAAAACTTTTACCGTAATAAATTAATATATATAAAGGCTTTTTTATATTAACGTTTAATTTATTTCGAAATATTTCGAAAAATAGGTGCGGTATTTTAAAACAGTTACGAGAAAATAATAAAACGAAAAAGCCGGTGTTTAATATAACTATTAATTATACAGCCTTATTTTAAATAGGAATAATAAAAATAAAAATTTAAATCTTATATAAATTTATAATTTTAATAACTTTTTACTAAATTTTCCTAACATTTTAAATTTAATTTTGGAAATTACGTAAATAATATTATTTAACGTATAAGAGCGTGTCGGCAATTTATACTTTTAAATATCTGCGGCTGGTATATCTAGGCCGTAATTATTACCTAAAATAGCTTTTATTTAAGAATTATCCTTTATATAGTTAAACGTATATATAAAGGCAATTACCCCTACACTTTTTTAATCTTTATTAAAACAATTATACGCTATTTATTAAATTTCTATATTTAATTACTAAAACTATTAATAAGTACGAATATAATTAAACTTTTATTTTTATATAATTTTAAATAAGTAAATTTAGAAATAATTTTACGTATATATATTATTAATATTAAATTCATTAAATATTTATTTTCGTAGTATTAAAGCGGTTAAAATATCTCTATAATTAATAATTTTTATTATATATTTAACGAAATTTATTTTAAATTCGTATAGATTTGTATAAGATTATACGAGGTCGACTAAGCTTAAGCCTTATTATATAGGTTAAATTAAAGATACGAAATTATTATATTAATAATTAATATAATAAATATTAAATCTAATATTTTCGAATACCGTAATAATTATTAATTTTTACGGTTAAACTTAATTATACACCTCTGTTTATAAAGCTTTATTCCGAAATCAATTACTACGTAATATTAATAAGCTTTAACTTTAATAAACCTTATACCCTCTAGCTAATTCGATAGGGGCAATCTCTTAAAAGGTAATTACTTAGAAAATATTAAGCTTTTCGTAATAAATCTTAAACCCTTATAAAATAACTTAACGACCCTTCGCTAGTTTTACGACAGTTACTGTCTTTAACCTTAATCGATTTTACGGTACCTGTTCGAACTTCTATTAATTAAAATAATTAAAATATACCTGCTATATCCGGATATAAAATCTTAATTTTTCGTATTTCCGGAATCTTAACGGAAATAATTTTAATCATATTATTCGAGCTAAATAAAATGATTAAACAAACAAAATTTATCGATATGTTTATCGATATTAATAATTTTTCTAAAAGAAAATAAATTTTATTTTAAATTTTCTTATATAATTTAATTTATAATAGCGGAAATTATTAATTCTTACGTAAATATATATTAGAAAATAATAATAATAGGTTTAAAAAGGTCGAGATTTAACTTTTAAATCAATATAAAAAATATTTACGCATAATCATTTATCCGGCTATTCCGGATTGAAAAAAACGTCTAGAATTCCGTTAAGAATTGACGTCTATAAAAGCTTAGAGAATTAAGCAATCTGTAAAAAATTTAGATTTTAATAAACCTTAATAATTAATATAATAAATTTTATGAATTTATTTAATTAAATTATACAGTTATATTTTCTGTAAAAAATAATATAAAGTTTTATAAGATTAATTAAAAACGTTATAAAATATAAAATGTTAAATAATTTAACTCGGTTATATTAAAAAAAGTGAAAATATAATTAAAAATAAATAATTATTTATAATTTTTTATAAGTTTATTTATATTAGATTCAAATAACATAGTACTTATAGTATTAGAAATTTAAGAAAATATATTTTAAAGCATTAAACAAAGTTAATAAACTTTATATTAACTCGGAAAATATTTAATATATTAAGATAAATTAAGAAGATATATATACGAAATTTAATTAAAAATTATTATGTTTATATAAAATCGTATAAGGTTATAGTAAAATTAATACTGTTATAAAAGATTTAACGTTTTAATTAATTTATTAAAATAACGTAATTAAAAAATAACTTTATTATAAGTTAAATTAAATTTAAATAAACTTAATAAAAATACTCCGTAATTATATATATAACGTTTTATCGTCAATTAGTACTTTCAAGTGCTCGCAACTAGTACATCTAGGCCCCAGCTGCTACCTAGGACAGCCTTTATCCAAGAACCATCCTTTATATAGCTAAACGTATATATAAAAGCGATTGCCCCTAAACTTCTTCAGTCTTTCCTAGAACAACCATACGCCATTCGCCGGATTCCTGTATTTGATCACTATAACTGCTGACACGTTTAAAAATATTAATCGTTATATATATAAAAGTTATAATAATAAGCTTTATATAGATTTTAATAAGGTTATACGGATTTAAATTAATTTATATAAATTTCTATAAGTAAAAAATATTTCGTTTAATTCGATAAATATATAATTAACCTTATATATATTTATACAGATTTACATTAATTTATAAATGTAAAGATAACGAAAACGAGGATATATACCCGCTTATAACTAAGAATATATTAAAAAAGTTAATATATTAATTATAATAAATAAGTAATTACTATAAAATTAAGCTTATTATTAAAAAGCCTGGCTTTTTAACCGCTATTTGTTAAAAAAAAGTACTTTGGTATAAAAGTTAAATAAGTTAATACGGAGTTATATAGGTTTTTTAAAATTTATATAGGGTTATATATAATGATATAAATATTAATAAGACGTTATAAGGATTAGTATCTTAAAAAATTATATTTCTAAGGCCGGTATACCATTATTTAAAAATTTATAATGATAATAATAATATTATTATTATTAAAAATAAAAATTTAAAAAAAATTAATCTCTAAATTTTAATTTTTTAATTACGTTTATAATATTTTTAATATTTTCGAATTAAAGAATTACAATAAATAGAAATTACTAAATAATAAATAAATTAAATTAAAAACGTAGTAAATACTTTATTAAATGTATAAAAACATGAATTTTTTTTAATAATTATAAATATTATGTCGGCAATTGGTGCTTTTAGATACCCGCGGCTAGTGGATCTAAGCTGCGAACTGCTACCTAGGACAGCCTTTATCCAGGAACTATCCTTTGTATAGCTAAACGTATATATAAGGGCGATTGCCCCTAGACTTTTTTAGTTTTTCCTAAAATAACCATGCGCTTTTCGTTAAAATCCTACATTTAATTACTGTAATTGCTGATATAGTAATATTTTTTAGTTAATTAATAACCGTAATATATTAAACGAAATAGATATTTATAAATTAAATTATTAAAAAAGGTACGAGATTTTAAAAAAAGTGGTTTAATTAACTTAAAAAAAATAAACGGTTAACAATAGTAAGCAAATAATAAAAACGTATCTTAGGGCAGCTACTTATAACCGAACAAAGTAACTTATCCGATAAGGGCTTTATTTTTATACGGGATAAAAAATATACAAATAACGACTTATTTCCTTTTCCTTTCAATTAAAAAAATCCCCAAAACGGAAAGTTTTACGGTAAAGGGGAAAAACTAAAACTTACGATAAACGTAATAATAAGAAAAAAATCTACTTTCGAGATTTTTTCGGAAAAAGTTTTATTACTTTAATAACGACAGTTAAAAGACCGATATAAAACTCTTATATAAAAATAATGGCCTTAATTAAAATTAAACAAATTTTACACGTCCCTAGGTATTAATTTAAGTGGGATTAGGGAGAACGTTAAAGTACGAGAATATAAATATAAATCGGTTAAAGAAAAAATGAAAGATTTAAAGTTTTATTTAAAAAAAGTAATAATATAATAAAGCGAATAAATAATATCGTAAGACGATTATTAAATATACTTTAATTCGGGAACAGATTTTAATAAAAAAACGCTTTGATTAAAAATAATATAAAGCTTACGAAATGTAAGGATTTATAGAAGCGTTTTATAAAACATTTAAAGAACGAAAAATTTATAAAAGGTTTTTATTACTATCGAGAACGACGTAAAAAAGATTAACCCCTTAAAAAAAGGCGAAATAAAATTAAGAAAGTAA
>QJNZ01000141.1:0-143602 GCA_004155055.1 Monosporascus sp. CRB-8-3 | reverse complement strand
TCGGGCTGCGCGGGGGCGGCGCCGTCGGCGCGGGGGCGGAGGCGGAGGCGGGGGTCGCGCTCGAGATGGAGCTGAGGCGGCGCAGCGGGCGCGCCGTGGTCGAGAGGTTCGCGCTTGTGCCGGGGCGGGGGAGGAGGCCACTGGGACTGGCCGGCAGTGGCGCGAATGGGAACGCGGCCGCGGCAAAGGCGGGGCTGCCCTCGCGGATCTGCCTCCTGGCCGATCACCCGGCGTTCGGGGATGCGGGGGCGGGAGCTGGCGAGGGCGAGGGCGAGGGCGGGGACGGGGAGGGCGAGATGGAGACGACGTTCAGCCTGGGCTTGACGGAGAAGCAGCGCAGGGACCGGGAGGGCGTCGTGCTGCCGTACTTCGACGCGCAGACGGACATAGGGGGCGGCGAGGGGGGACGAATACTGTACGAGATGGGACGGGAGGACGACTTCGATGACGAGGAAGATGAGATATAGCATAGGAGGATGTCAGATCAGACATGGTGGTATTGTTTGATTCTCAATTGCGGGGAGAGAAAGAAGTCCCACAATGTATTCTTCTTGCAGGGTCTCTTCTATTATACATCTAGTTTAATACTTGGTGATGTCATCCCCTAGGAGAGAGGTGGGCACGCCCTACGACCGTATCTGAAGGTCAAGGGCGTAGATGCGATATAGACGTCTCTACTAGTCCACCTGCATGCTCGTGCCCTCGCCCTCGCCCTCGTTCGTCGCCGCCTCCGCCTCGTCCCCGACGCTGTTGATCCAGTCCTTGACCTCGGCGCCGTCGTACACCTTGAAGAACTCCAGGCCCTTCTTCTTCCCGTCGGCGCCCTCCTGCTGCGGTAGTCCCACGACGCCGACGCTCGTGTTCTCGACGGTGAGCTCGCGATCCTGGACGAGGGTCTCCTTGAGGGCGCGCAGGCCGTGGCGGACGAGCTCGTCGCGGCCGCAGGCGGCGAAGGCGTCGATGTTCTTCTCGAGGTAGGTGCGGGCCATCTGGGAGCGGGCGCCGATGGCGCAGGCGACCATCTCCTGGGTGAGACCCGAGGGCTGGAACTCGAAGAGGTGGGGGCCCGCGTCGTCGACGCCCGCCACCAGGAGCCCCACGCCGTAGGGGCGCTTGCCGTAGTGCTGCGTGTTGGTCTGGGCCTTGTCGCCGATCAGCGACACCAGCGTCCCCAGGGGCATCGCGCGGTCGTACGTCAGCCGCTGCGACAGGCACTGCTGCTTCATGAAGTTGGACAGCACGCGCGCGTCCGACGTCAGGCCCGCGATCGCCAGGCCCACGTGCTCATCGACGGCGAACAGCTTCTTCTGGTACGAGGACAGTTCTTCGGCGTTTCGCTGCGGGGGTGGGAGGGCATCCGAGGTTAGCTCACTGTTCAAGTAGTCTTCGGGATCGGGATCGGATACGGGAGGCCTGCTGATGACGGCGTGGTCGGTTGGTTGCTGGAACGGGTGAAGTATATACCTTGATAGCTACCAGAACTGCATGTGTCTTGCTCGTTAATCCCACCACCACCGAACCTTGCTTTACCGCCTCTGCCGCATATTCGACCTGAAATATTCTTCCTTGCGGGGAGCTGGAAACCAAGCCGTTAGAAGGCACCCTAGATACACAGCTCGCCGGGAACGCCTTATAAGCGGGATCTTACAATGTGACGGAATCGTTATCATAATTGTTTCTAAACATCCTGGCAGCGTGTGCGGTCTCGAGGCACACGTACGTATGGTCCGGTCTTCAGAAGGTGGTGGGTTGAGAATGGGCCAGGGAAAGAAGGAGATATTCGCTGGATTTTTCGTTTGGTATATGTAATGGAATGGGGATGCGAGGCTGAAATGGAGCTCCCGGTATTGAAGATGCCCTTTGGGAGAAAGGAGGGACAAGGAGGGACAAGGAGGGACAAGGCAGGCAGCTCCAGCTTCGTCAACCAAGGCAGTCTAACCGTTTTCGACTTAGTGCCAGTAGAGCTTCAGGTACGTACCAGAGATACGTGGGTACTTAACCACCAGCCTTCACATGCAGGTGTTGGTTACAGGGTAGGCGGGTAGCTAGTGTAGTACCGGGTAGGGTGGCTCGAGCTTGGTCAATCCGCGCGGATCGTTAGGCTGACGCAACAATCCAACAACCGTCAAAATCGCTATCCTTGAATTACTAGACCTTCACCGGCGATAATTCCCTAACCGTACCCACATAGAGCTCACAACGCGACGCGACAGACGATCTTCCCGAGCAGACGACGACTACCATCTGCGCATATTAGCCCGCTTATCGAGAACCTGGCGATATCGCAGCCCCATCCCGTCGAACCCGTCGACCGCGAACTCAAAACCAGCCCCGGCGACGTAATTGCGTAACCACACCCCTTCAAGCAAGCGCCGGCTCGCTCATTGCCGCCATTCCTCGATTCGCCGCCCGCGGTTGGTTCGGCCAACAGCAAACAAGAGGAGAAGGCTACTTCGATAACGAGATCGGAAAGAGGCAGAAAGAAAGGGAGCAAAGATGCCGACCGCGGGGCTCAAGACCATCATCGCGCTGTCGTTCGTGCTGGCCGTCGGCTTCCTGCTGGTGATCCTGTCGTGCGCGCTGTGGAAGGTCTACTACCCGCTGCTGGTCGTGGCCACGTACGTGCTGGCGCCGCTCCCGAACTGGATCTGCGGCCGCCTCGCGAACCCGGACGACTTCGTCGAGAGCTCCGGGAATGCCGTCCTCGACCTCGGCCGCTTCTGCACCGGGTTTCTTGTCGTTATGGGCATCGGTATGTGTTTGGCCCTTCTTTCCCCCCCTGCTTCCTTCTTTTGGCTTGGTCCTGTAGATGGATTGTTGTTCTTTGTGGTTCATGTTGTTATGGCGGGTGATGTTGAGGGTAACATTGGGAAATGCGAATGGCTTGCTGATGGTGTTTCTTATGTGTATAGCTCTGCCCGTCGTCCTCGCGCATTCCCGCTTGATCGAGATGGGCGCCATGATCATGTGCATAGTCGGAGGCCTGCTCATCTACGGCACCATCGTCAGTTTCGGCATGTTCTTCCAGGAGGAGCAGGAGTTTTAGGGGCTTAATCAACCCAACGAATCGAGAGCAAGACACGATATCCCGTCGGGTTCACCGAGGAAAGGTCAGGGGGACGGAGGAGACAGACGAGCAGGGGACTGGGTATTGTCGTCAGTCTGTACCATGTAATATACCTACATATGCCGGCACAGTGGTTCTACGCAGCAAAGATTGGTCCGGGGCTGGGTTCCTTTACTATCCATCATGGGAATCGGGCTTCACAAGATTTCTTCCCGTACATACAATACGGGTGTCTGCCGGAGGTGTGAGAGAGGAATGTATGTATGCGGGTAATATGTGACATCATCATTGTATTCACTTTTACAAACCCCTATCCCGAAATGCTCCGGAGCCGCCTAGTTGAGCTTGCGCCGGCCCGAGCCCGGTACTGTCTATCCTATCTATACGTTGAGTATGCTGCCCACAGATAACACCTACGCTGCTACTACGCAGACACAAAATGCAGAGTAACCACTCCAGCCCGCTCAGATCTCCTCGAAAACGCCCAACGGCCCCCTCAGCTTGGTGAACATCTCCTCCCTCTCGCCCTCGGGCGTGCTCAGGGCCGTGACGGCCCCGCCGGCGCCGATACGCCACACCTCGAGCTCCTCCTCCACATCCTCCTCATCTCTCCCGTTGCGATCGCGAACGACGGCCTCGTCGTCCCACCGGAACAGGCTGCGGATCGTGACGCTCCAGTCGCCGCGGCCCGTGACGTCCATGTAGCCCACGACGCCTGAGTAGAGGCCGCGCTCCCCGGAGCGGCCCTCGATCTCGCGCAGGATCTCACAGCTGCGCTTCTTGGGCGCGCCCGTCATGCTGCCCGGCGGCAGGCTGGCGGCGAGGACGTCGAGGCCCGTGTACTGACTCTGCCTCCGCTCCCGTTCCGAGTTCGTGTTCCCCCTTCCCACCCCTTCCTCTTCCGGGTTCAGGTGCGACTGTGGAGGAGGCGGCGGCGGAAGACGGCCCTCGACGACGCTGATCATCTGGAACACGCTGGCGTACTCCTCGACGACGAGTAGGCGCGGGACGGACACTCTCCCGGCGCCGCAGACGCCGTGCAGGTCGTGCCGCACGAGGTCGACGATCATGAGGTTCTCGGCCTCCTCCTTGGGGACGTGGAGGAGGCTTTCGGCGTGCGCCAGCGTCGGGGCGGCCGCCGACTTGCGCACCGTGCCCTTCATCGGCCGCATCGAGCAGAGCCCGTCCGCCGTGAACTTCAGGAACCGCTCCGGCGAGCTGCTAAGCAGCGTCGCGCCCCCGAGCCGCACGTACGACCCGAAGGGCGCCGGCTGCCGCGTGCGCAGGGCGCGGTAGAGCTCCCATGACGACGGCGATATCTTCTTCGAGTCGGGGCCTTCTCCGCCGCCGCCAGATGGTGGTAGCCGGAGGGCTCTCTTGAGGCCGCGTTCCGGGGATGGGCACCTGGGTCTTGTGATGGATGTCCGGTCCGTGAGGCACAGCTCGTAGGAATCCCCCGCGGCGATGTACTCCCGGCACCTGCGGACCTTGTCCTCGTACCGGTCGGGGTCGGGCACCTCAATGCGGGTGGTGCTCCTCGCATCGGATCCCCCGGCGGCCGGGGTGTGGGGCGGGGTCAGCTGCTGTGATGCGGCGTTGCCGCGTCTGGTGAAGTCGGCTCGGAGGCCGTCCGACCAGAACGGCGCATTTGTGAGCTCGTCTGCCATGGAGTCGAGCCACACGTCCGCTGCCGAGGTCGAGGTCGAGCTCGATGAGGGGAACAGGATCTGCAGGCGCAACGTGCCCTCCAGGTGGTCGACCACGATGCTCTTCGTGATCCAAGCGAAGCACAGGTCCGGCCTGGAAAAGCGGTGGTGGCTGGTCTCGTCGCGCGAGTTCACGCCGATACCCTCCAGGCCCATCTCGTACGTTATGTACCCCATGAAGCCGCCCAGGAACGGCGGCGCGGTCTCCTCCTGGCGGGGGAGCTTGCGCCGCGTCCAGAAGTCGGTCAGTAGTTGCCACACATGCGCGTGGGAACTGATGTTTATTCGTTCATGGACTTCTTTAGGGTCAGAGCCTGAGCCACAATTAGCCCCGGCCGTGATGTGCTTGTCTCCGGTCCGGTATTGGAGCTTTAATGCGTCGTCGACGTCTAACGCAATGATGCTATACCGACCTCGTACGTCAGGACCGATCTTTAAGGCGTTCGCGCTCGCTGAGTCGAGGACGATGAAATTCGTCTGGTCTTCTTGTAGTATCTCGACTATGTCGGGAACCTCAACGTGCAAGGGGAGATCCAATACCCTGGACTGATATTCATAACCGACTCCAAAGTTAGCTAGCCGGCTTCCACTCTCCACCCAAGTTTGATGGTCATCTCGGTTTTTACTATGAGGCTGGGCGCTGGGATCCATGATATGTGCGGGATGCGTGGGCAGTGTCCAGGTGATCCCCGCCAAATAGGGGCTAGAGTCCGTCATGCGGCCAGTCGCACGATTCCACCGCATCGCTTCGCGGAACCAGTTCTGGATAACCTGATGGCCCTTAGATTCGGTGCAGATGGATTCGGGATGATACTGCAGCCCCCAGAACGGTCTCGTCCGATGCTTCACACCCATGAGGATGCGCTCCGTGAAGTTCCCTCGATCTTCGTACGCCCACGCTAGCGGCACGATGTCCGGCAAGTGCGCGGGCGGAGACCATTTCGACGCCGACCAATGCTCGTCGGCGATCGACTCTTGTCCGATGTCCGCGTGCAGGCTGTGGTAGAGCGTAGCCTTGAAAGGGGGCACGCCGTGGAAGATATTCCCCTCGTCCAGTCCAGGCGCGTCGCCGGCGTGGTCGATCGGCCTGATCATGCCGTGGAGACCGGTCGTCAGTTTCCTCACGACGCCGCCGCAACTCAGCACGAGGCTCTGGAAGCCCAGGCAGACGCCCAGCACGGGGAGCAGGTCGGTGTCCCCCAGCGTCCAGACGTGCCGCATGAGCCCCACATCCCGATCCGATCCCGGCGACCCGGGTCCGGGGCCGCAGACGACGGCGTCGTAGCGACGCAGTGCCTCCGCCAGCTGTCGTTCACCGCCGACGAAGTGCGGCGAGTCGATGGGCAGGATCTCAACATCGGCGCCCAGGACCGTGGTCAGGAGGGACACGATGTTATTACTGAACGAGTCGTAGGCGTCAAGGAACAGGATCCTCGTACGGTTGTTCATGACTGCTGCTGCTGCGACCTGGCGGCGGGTTTCCCGACATGTGCCGGACTATGTATGGTCATGCTGGGAAGAGTGACTCTGGTCCCAGAGGGCAACAGAGTAGCGTACATAAGCAACCGCTAGGGGAAGGTAGGCATCCCGGTAAGGGAAAGGCGAAATTTTAGCGGTGGCTGATGGCAAATTCGCGCGGCGTCGGTATCAAAGGTCGGCCTGTGTCGGATATAAGTGGGGAACTAGCTAGACGGGCTACTGTAGGTACATAGAGTTAAAAGGGGGGCAGGTTTGCCAACACACGCCCAAGTCCTACATTACATCGTAAGAACTCTCAAAATTGTTCCTGGTGATCCTATCGCGCAGGCCGTGGCTTTCCAGTTCCCTTATTTCTACCGCGAATTGACCAGTTTCCAAGTTGCTGAATGGGAAGGAAACCACCGCATTCTAGTACCTTCAGGGCCCTTGTAAAACCAGATAGAAAACGTATCCTGGATGCTCCTGACGACAGGAACGTCCGAGAGAAAGGAGATAGTTCCTGGTGCGATCAAGCATGTTAATCTACCGTTTGCTTTGCACTCGTATGATTTGGGAGCTGGTTAGCTTTCCACATCAGGATGTGCTTTCCTATGCGAAACAAATTGTTAGAAATAGGGGTTAGAGTATAAAGAGTCCTTGGATCTTGGTAAGACCCTTAACCGGTGGTTAGAGCTGTACGGTGTTCAAGTCTATTTAAATCGTGTATTTTTCTCCATGCGCCAGCTTTAACTACGTCTGCATGGGCATCTTCCGCATCTAGCTTTTTTGCTGGAGTTAAGAACGATAGTGGGAGACGTTTCTGTCGTATAATCAACCAAGAGTCAGACAGAATAGAAATGAAGGGTATGGTTCAACTAACTCCTATTCAAAGCTGCATACCTGAAGCAGGGCCACTGATTACTATATGAGCGTTGTATGCCCAGCCACCCATAACCGCATTCGTCGCGAGATTGCCCGAGCGCCCAAGATCGAGGAGGCATTTCACCGACTGGGACTAAGCGGCCGGTTAAAGCCACCAACGCGGTTCATGTACTGGCGGTATTCGGTCTTCTTCTCCTTCCGCACCGCACCCGCGTTGTTCCCCGGGACGTGAGTGCCCTTCGTGGTACCGAAGCCGCCGAATCCCATCATGGCTTGCATGGCGTCCAAGCCGTCGTCTACCACCTCGACGTCCTCATCATCCTCAGCATCGTCCACGTCCATGGCATTACCCTGGGCTGTGGATGCACCATTCCCCTCCTCGGGCCTGGGCGAGTCCTTGGCGTCGTAGCTCTTGCTCCGGTCATCCCGTCTGCGAGACTCGCCGTCCTCGTGCTTTCCTACCTTAAAGGATAACGGGGTGCCGGTGCCTCGACTCCGGGGTCTATCGTCCTTTGGCCGCGTCGGCAGAGGTGAGTCGAGCGGGCTGCGATCTGGCTTCGCAGGCGGACCCCGTGTTGGTGGTGATGCGGATCTTCTCGGCTCTCTGTCGCGTCCCGTGTCTTGTCAATGTCAGTCCAGTTTCTTATTCTCCCCAAGATGCCAGTGTTAGGGTTGTCAACACTAGCCCAAGACGAAAACATACCTCTTGCGGTTTGACTCAGAGATTTCGGGTCCTCGGCGTCGCGACGCCGTAATTTACTAAAGTCCCCGCGGTCATCATCGCGCCGTCTGTCCCGTTCCCTCTCTCTGTACCGATCACGATCATCCTTCCGTGTCCGTTGCCGGTCGTGGTCGCGGTCCCTGTCTCTATCCCTGCGATCACGCGACGGCGACCGCTGTCTGTCGCGTCTGTCGCTTCTGGGGGACCTCGACCGGGACCGGTGCCGGCGGTCCTTGTCCCTGCTTCTGTCCTCTCGGTATGAGTCGCGGTCGTCTCTCCTGTCGCGTGCGTCGGGGCGGTTGCGGTTGCGACGATCGGACTCGTCCCACATCTGCCTGCTATCGGGGCGGTTGCGACCACGCCGCGGTAGATCTACCATATTTTCGCTTAAGTAAGATCCCACTTGATTACGGGAGTTGGTGGGGGCTGCTTTATTAATCGACGCTTCTTGGCTTCACTTTTGTCTGGAGAGGTGAATGACGGAAGACGGCAAAGTTGGTTGAGGCTCGAAAGTTCAATTCTATTGCGTACATACAATTAATTACCTTACCATGATACATACAGGCAGGTAGCGCCAGGTAAGGCTGAGCCGCTAAATGCTCTTTAGTGGAGTTCTGTAGCACCGCAAGCTCCCTGTACTTGTTACATACGTATTGGCGCCATAGCTTCGGCCTCCAGGTCTTGATACCGGGGCTTAGCGCGGGGCACTGAGATCAGTAATTGGCTAAACCCGCTATAACCCCTGCATTCCACAGGAAGCCCAGGGTCCGTACTGTATCTGCCAATCTCCACTAGATGCATACAGCAACAGCACCACCACTCTTATCCAAGTTCCAAAACTGTGTCCAAACTTCTAAGTATACACCACACCTGGCAGCTCGCCAACATTCTTTCTTACCGCATGATCAACTTTGGGTGAGCCTGGCGTTCTCGGTCACCCAAGGCTATCATGACGTTAAAAGGCCAATTGACAGCTCTGCTGTCCTTCCTTTCCCTCTCTTCCTTGACCGCGAGCTCTGTCGCTGCACTTGAAGATGAAGCCATCCTTCACAGTGAGCTCGGTCGTTCCAACAACCAGAGCCTATTCTGGGGTCCCTACCGTCCAAACCTATACTTTGGTGTCCGTCCCAGGATACCTAAGAGCTTGATTACTGGTCTCATGTGGGCGAAGGTGGATAACTATGTTGACGTTCAGGATAGTAAGTCGGTAGTTAGCATATTAGAGCTACATTCGGCTTGTTGATGTACGTACATATGCCTGACAATCAGATCCTTAGGCTTCCGTTACACGTGTGAACAGCATGCGGGCATGGCTGGTTACGGCTGGGATGAATACGATACACGGAGGGGCGGCGTGCAGACCATTCACGATGCCGGTAACCTCATCGACATAACTACTTCTTTCGTCAAGATTCCCGGAGGTGGCCACGGCGGTAGCTGGGCGGCACGGATCAAGGGCGAGCCCCGGGAAAATGCGCCTTCGGACCTCAAGACTACTATGATGTTCTACCTTGCTTCTGAAGCGTGGGGCGAGGTCGTAGAGGTCGCCGAAGATGGAGACGAGACTGGCTTTAACGGAGATGTGACCCTTAAGGGCAAGTCTAGTGCCCTGGGAGATTGGAAGCTTGTCGTGACTAAAGGGACCGGTGCACACCCTACTAGTCCCCATCCCATATCCGCCCAGAGAGACCTCGAAAAGACGACGGTTCAGTCACTGACGGTTCAAGAGGAACTTCTATGGAAGGCCAAAGAGATCGTCTTCACCCAACTTCGAAAAGGAATAGATGAGGTCATCAAGGAATATGGACCTGAAAATGCGCCTCCGCCGTGGCAGACGTATGTACTAGCGAACAAACCCGGTGCTGGAAACGTCCAGATTGTCCAGAAGGTCTTCGACGGCCCCTTCGAGTTCGATATACTGTTCTCGAGCGGATCGGCCGGGAAGGACGTCACTAGCGACGATTTGACCCGGGAGATCAAGCTAACCACCGAGTCCTTCAACGAGCGTTTCTCGGAGATCTTTGCGCCGAAAGCCCCCTTCGAGGCCGAAAAGTATCGTAAATTCGGCAGAAGCATGCTCTCGAATCTTGCCGGAGGCATAGGATACTTCTACGGACAACATGTTGTCGACCGGTCCTATGCACCTGAATACGACGAGGAGAACGAAGGCTTCTGGGAGGAGACTGCCGAAGCTCGGGCCCGAAAGCAGGAGCAGCTTGAGGGCCCTTACGAACTCTTCACGAGTATTCCCTCGCGGCCCTTCTTCCCCCGGGGTTTCCTCTGGGACGAAGGTTTCCACCTGATTCCCATTTCCGATTGGGACATGGAACTTACGCTTGAGATTGTCAAGAGCTGGTATAACCTCATGGATGAGGATGGCTGGATTGCCAGAGAACAAATTCTTGGCGAGGAAGCTCGAAGCAAAGTTCCCCCCGAATTTCAAGTACAGTACCCTCACTACGCCAACCCGCCGACGTTATTCTTGATCCTTGAGGACTTTCTACAGAAGCTTCACAAGAACAATGGCAGTCTCCCTGCGGAAAAGGAACGAGTCTCGCAGGACATCGGCACAGGCCTCGAAAACGCCCATCTGGATCACCCTTCTTTAAGCATCGAGTACCTTCGTAATATTTATCCTCTGCTACGACGACAGTTTATGTGGTTCAAGAGGACGCAATTTGGTGACATCAAATCGTACGACCGCGAGGCGTTCTCCATGAGAGAGGCCTACCGCTGGCGAGGTCGGAGCGTCCAGCATATTCTTACGAGCGGCCTTGATGACTATCCCCGACCGCAGCCCCCTCATCCTGGCGAGCTTCACGTAGACCTCATGTCGTGGGTGGGTCTGATGGCGAAGACTCTCATCAAGATTGCCGATGCCGTCGACTTACCCGATGATGCTCACGAGTATACCGGCGTGCTCCATGCTATTGAGCGAAACTTGGTGGATCTTCACTGGTCTGAGAAGGACGGCTGCTTCTGCGATGCCACTATCGATGCTTTCGAAGAACATGCACTAGTTTGCCATAAAGGCTACATCAGCCTCTTCCCCTTCCTTGTAGGTCTGTTGAAGCCCGACGATCCCAAACTCGGCAAGACGCTCGACCTGTTGGGCGACGAAGACGAACTCTTCAGTCCCCACGGAATCAGGAGTCTAAGCAAGAAGTCCGAATTCTACGGCACGGACGAGAACTACTGGCGAAGCCCGGTGTGGGTCAACATCAACTACATGGCCGTCACACAACTCCACGTGAGACTCATCCCCCCCATTCCTCCTTCAAAGTTCTCGCTCGTGACTAACGCACGTTTTTCAGGACCTCGCGCTCCAAGAAGGGCCTTACAAGGCGAAGGCCAGGGACCTCTACACGAGGCTACGCAGGAACCTCGTCGAGACCGTATACAACAGCTGGGAGGAGACGGGCTTCGCGTGGGAGCAGTACAACCCGGAGACGGGGCAGGGACAGCGAACGCAGCACTTCACGGGCTGGACAAGCCTGGTCGTTAAGATCATGGCCATGGGAGATCCGAGTTCCGATAAAGGCCGTGTCAAAGATGAGCTATGAGACCATGCTAAATAACCGTGATTTCCTTGAGAAAAAGAGGTCGGGATCTATGTAACGTGTACATACATGGGCTGGGTATAGAGGTATCCTACTGAAATAGCGAGCGATGCTTTTCTAGAGTTACGTCGAGACGAGTTGTAACGGGCCTCTTAAGTGAAAATAGGTTGTGGATGAGTCTGCATTATTTTGACGCGAGGGTGACATAAAAAGCGGGTGGATAAGCACACTGAATGTATAGATGGCGAATAACGTGCATCTACTGACTAGTTACCGTATGCCTACACACACACTTATCGGATCCCTCGCTCTTCGACCCAAGCTTCACATACATACCTAGGTTTAGTTCCCCCAAGAGGATCACCTGCCTTCAACTCAACCAGACACAACGCGACCAGGACACACCCCTACCCCCATTCCCACCCTCCTCTTCATCTTCTAGCCCCTTACCTCTGGCCCCTGGCCCCTGAAACCCCACCTAACCTAACAAGAAGTCTCAGCGAATCTATCCTTCCCACCATCGTGCTCCTCTTCCTGGTTACCGGGCCGCGCCGTCGACGACGACGACAGCGGCGACGCGGGGAGGAGGAAGGAGGTGGCGGTGGCGGCGGTATCATTACTATAAGGCCGCATCCCCCGCTGCGTCGTCTCCGTAGCCATTGTCGTGTCCACGGTCACATTCGTCATCCTCGGCAGATTCATCGTCGTTTCCGTTGTCGGTGTGGCCATAGTGGTGGTGGTGGTGACGTTATTATTATCGTGGTGGAGCCGCTCCATGGCCTCCAGCACCTCGGTGATGCCGAACAGCTTATCCATCTCCTCGAGCCGCCGGCCCTTGGTCTCGGGGATCAGGCGGTACGTGAACGGCGCCATGGCCAGGCTGAAGGCCCCGAAGAGGAAGAATGTGCCCTTTTTTGTGGAGGTGGGGGTTAGTGTGGGAGGGAGAGACGGGGAGAAAAGGGAAAGAAGTAGGGGAAGGAAAATGGGGACGGGTGAGGAAAAGGGGGGAAATGTTAAGAGGGGAAGGGGAAGGAAAAGGGAGCAGGGGGAGAGAACTTACGTAGCCGTCCTTCCCCATCCTCGTCATCATCGTCGGAACCGCTACGAGCTAGTGTCAGTCGCGATGGCCTCTCCCACTATCCACCGCCTACGAGCGAGCATATACAGCAGTAGAGGGGACAACATACTCCTAGCTACGATAAAGTTGAACAACCACTGCGTCGCGGCGGCCTGTGCGACATTCATGGCACGCAGACGGGTGCTGGGGATCTCGCTTGGGTTGTCTGTCAGTCTGTGGCATGCCGGTATCAGAGCAAGGAATCGGTTACAGCGCGGCTCACCTGACGTAGATCCAACAGCAGGGTCCCCAGCCGAATTGGAAGAAACTGCCCGCGGCGTTAGTGATAATGTGCCTGCGCTCCTATGCGTTCGCTTCGACCTAGGTAGGGGCATAGCAGGGCGGTTGGCTTTACGAGAGAGACTCACGCGGCGAACAGGTACACCGAGATGATTGCCATGTATCCGAAGGGAGGGATCTATACACTCGCATCAGCCGACGAACAACTCTTCACGCTCCTCTCCACCCCCTTAACCACACACCCCTCGTCGTCCATTACCCCTGGAGTCAACACCGGGGCCAAGGCCCCCCTGTATACACATGACGCATCCAGGTTGAACCCGAGCTGACTAAAAACGAACACTAAGTAGGTAACTCACCGGCAGCCGCTCCCCGGGCTCGCTCGAGTACACGTAGGCGCCGACGACGAACATGCAGGCGGCCTGCGCGACGCTCGTCCACAGCAGGCTCAGCCGCCGGCCCAGCGAGTCGGCGGCGAAAATCAGGAACGCGGCGCACGCCACCACCTTGACGATACCGTAGACGCCCGTCGCCAGCAGCGAGTTCTCCACCCCGTACACGCCTGTTGTGTGGGAGGTGATTAGTAATATTCAGAGCCAGATATGTTCTATGTGTCCCCCATCCTTGTCGTCTCCTCTCGATTCCCCCTTCTTCTCTCCTATTATTGATAACAAGGGCAAGAAAGGAGCCGCGCCACACACGGTCATACTTAAGGCGCAGTAAACCTAAGGGGCAGCACGTACCCATGGCATGGAAGATCTGCGGCGCGTAGTAGTTGATGGCGTTGACGCCCGTCAGCTGCTGGCAGACCATGAGGGCGATGGACGTCAGAGCGCGCTCGCGGTTCGGCCGAATCGTCCACATCTCCCTGAGCAGCGTCCAGGCCGTCGCGCCGCCCACGAGCCGGCGCTCTACCTCGAGCTGGTCCGCCATCTGCTGCAGCTCCTTCTGCAGGTAGGGGTGGTCCGCGGGTAGCCTTGCGCAGGGTTAGCAACCTGGGACGAATGTATCGTCCGGTTCCGGGGGACAAAGAAGGTGGGCGGGGAGGTACCGCGTCAGTTGGGAGAGAATGGCTGCGGTTTTCGCCCAGTCGCCGTTCTTGGCCGTGTATCGTGGACTAATTGCGGATCCCCTTAGTTACGTCAGGGGCGTCTGGGTCAAGGGGACCGACCTTTCGGGGCAAAACAGCATACCCGCGATCATGAAACTAGTGTTCGAGTAAGCTTCATGTCATGTATACAGCTCGAGCCGACTTACATCGCAGGCAGGGCTTGTAGCGCCAGCGGTATGGTGTATGGGTTGCGAGCCAGGTGTTTCGCATGCCGGGTACTCCCGAAATTGACCCTCGTGAAGCTTAGCCGAAGTCCCTCGTTCATCGAGTTGCTCTGGCCTTACCAAAATGAGAGCATGACGCCATTTACGATAAACAGCTGATAAAAGCCTATAATTGTTCAGTCCTACTGCATATGCGTTCAGGAGTTCCCACCCTACCGGTCAAAACCCCTCGGATTGCTCTAGGCGCACACTCGGAGACATACTGAAGAGTTGTATCTTGAGGTCAGCGAGACCGTCATTCATGGAGGATATTCTAGATGCTCGTCGAATTGGTTTCGAAACTGGGTCAAGAGGGGGATTGCGGATCCCAGAACTGGGCCTTCCTCACCAGTGGTGTCAACATAGATGCCGCGCCGACGCCAAAGCCGGCTACGAGCCGCCCAAAGTACATCATGGGCAAACTGCCCGTCTGCGCGGCCTGCAGTCCGACACCCACGCACGCCACGAGGGCCGAGAAGATCAGGGGCCACCGGCGACCATACTTGTCGGCGAAGGGACAGGCCACGAGAGAGGCGATAAAGCATCCGGCTTGGAGTGTCGAGACGACTAGGGGTCTTCGTGAGTGAAGGTTTCAGAAGGTAGTAACTAAGGGCTGCAACCATACTGTTCTCCGTGAGTAAGTATGATTCGGAGGGTCCTACGTTGTAATCTCTGGATATTTTAGCGTTCTTTCTTGAACAGCTCACCAGTAGGTAGAGTTACTTTCTGAACTCGTCCATCATGGTGATACCCCCGATTGCCCCCATGCTGTGAACAGTTAGCCTCAGAAGATGAATCACGCGAATCGTAACATACTCCCAGCCAAAGAGCATTCCTCCGAAACTGGACGGTAGTTGCCTGTCAGCATCTATGCCTTTAGGGGTTGTCCTCAAGCCCCTTACCATGCTATAGCGTAAATCAGCCGACATCAAATCATGAGCTCATGAAGTCTCCCTACAGGCACAAGCCAAAGCAAAGACTCTCCAGCCGTAGATCTCTGGAGGGCTACAGAGTTGTCAGAATCGTTCTGTCAACGCGGACGGATTTTCTACTCACTCACGGCGCATAGCATCGTTTCGGATGGCTAGCCGAAGAAAGCGAACGAAGAGCCTTCCCATGGTATGCAGTTCGCTTGGGACGATCCACGCAATAATCCAGTCTCAAACAAAATTGTCACGAGGATAAGTCGCCAGACAGATTAATAACAATAAGTGATCAACTTAAACATGAGCGACACCGGGAAGAAACTCTCTGAGGCGATATATAATTAAATTAGCTACCTAGTCAAGCCATATACACACAAGCCAGCGAGGGGGAAAACGGTGCACTTCCGCGCGCAGAATTGAACCTCTGTGTCAGAGTCGATTGACGACATAGAACGAGGCACTATTTGCGAGATAAGCTATGTAGTATGGCGCCCTCCAGTGCCACTAGAGACCAGTAGCCGCGCAGAAGGGTGGCTGCATCGTGTTGTATTCTCGAGTTTGTGTTTCCAGCTGGTAATACCAGCCAGTCTCCCATCTCCCGTGTTTCGAACCTGGCTATAGACGGATGCGGCACTCCGCTGTAGCTTCTTCATCTATGTTGATTATTGGGGCGGAAGATTGGAGAGGGCTGGTCTGTCATGTGGGAACCAAAGCGCATGCATACGTACTTATAGGGAGAGTGCCCTTCATCTCCATCCTTGACATTTCTAATCCAGGAGCAGAGCAGGGTGATCATGGTTTCCATGCGCACAGGCTAAATTAAATCTATGAGGATGACCGCAAACCACCACATTATCTCTGCCCGTATCTGCGAAGAGCCTGAGTAACTCTGAACACGGTACCTATTTAGCAAAGACGGAGACGGGACATGACGGAGAGGGGCGGCACGTGTCTATGCGTCCCCAGGATCTGGAACGCACACACACATATCCAAGAGACGGATAGACCTTCCCCGTTTTCGTGACTCAAAGGAACGGATATTCGGGATACAAACTTTCCTGTGCTCTATCCCAAACCGGGGAAGGGCTCAGCTAGGGGCTTTCCTGAGGAGTTTCGTGGAACCTTGGTTAGGAGAACTTGCGAGCTCTGAAATTGAGCTAAGGGGGTCGTGGAACCCATCCAATGGTTATATAGAGCTCCCTCATATGAGCTCCTGCAATGGCCCGACGTTATGTCTCACGGCACTCCTGTTGGGTATTACAGCGAACGAATACCTAGTAACCAGAGCAAGATACTAGACCTAGTCATCTTCACTAATTTAACTACATCTCTAAGCTGTGTCCACACTGCGTCTCAAAATAGGCTCCGGATTATGTTGCGGGAAATCTTTCCCTAACTCTCCGAGCTCCTCAAGGTTAGGTTACGCCGCCATCTCGGCCTTCAGCCAGCCAGGGATCTCTGGCAACTTGTCCCAACCGTCCAGGTACGTCTTGGGCGGCACACCGTCCCCGGACGGTTTCGCGTATATCGCCGAGACGTACCAGGCCGCCTGTCTGGCCTTGATGGTGTGTTGCAGGGTAGGGATGACGGTCCTACTCTCGACGAGGTTGGAGTTGGGATCAGCGTTGACTAGGTTGGCGGAGCGCTCGACCTCGACTTCCAGGGCGCGGATGCCGACGGCGCCCGCTGTCGATACGGCGAAGGCGCCCTGGCTGCCCTTGGCCCAGCCCTCCGGGGTCATGAGATCGTAGTTTCCGATGATCTTAGGGAACGTGCCCTCACACTTTGCCGGATCGTACAGGTCGAGATATCGCCCGTCGACCGACCTCTCGTTCTTGATGGCGAACGCACCATCCGCCGTCATGACCTCTCGTCCTGCCTCGATTTTGTGGACTCGGAGATGCCAATTCGGCGTCGATTCTTCCGGAGGGACCAATGTCGTCCTGACCGTGACATCCGGGAACGGCTTCCAAATTGACACCAAGACTGGCTTGCCGTCTCGCTCTCCCAGACCGGCGTATTCAGACTTTCGCCGCGTTTTCCAATATTCCCCGCCGTCATCCGATAGACCGAGCTGAGAAGCTAGAGCGTATTGCTCGAGGGTGAATAGGCCAGGCGGTACGGAGTATCCATACGCACTACTATATGCGAAGGATCCGTACTTCGAATGAGTTCCTTTCATCGGATAGCTGCAAGCTTGTCCGGAGGAAAGGAGCATGCAGTGGCCACCTAGATAACTAGCGAGGCTCGTCAGTCACATTACCAGGTGAAACAAGTAATTTCATACCTCATGATATGACCAGGATGTTTCAACCCTTTGACTTTCGGAATAACGTCCCCCGGAAATTCCTCTTTAGACGTCCAGAAAGGATGTTCCGGCGGAACAGCAAGGCAAATGAATGCTAAACACGCCCAATACTTCAAGACATATCAGCCATTAGTGTGGGTTATAATCTCAGGGGTCTGACTTACGGGGCTACCGGGACTGTTGTAGTTTTCGGCCATCTGTATCTGGTCAGCAAAGTCCCACAGAGCAATGGTGCAAGAGGTCCGATTACTTACATACATATTTGGGTAGGAATACCCAATCGTCAGCGTGCCGCTAGAGCTCCAGATGTCGGGTTGGGTCTGCCACCACCTCAAGTGCCGTAACACTATGCCCTTCACCATACCCCATGTGAGTGGCGCAGGAAGCTCGACGCCAGCATATGCAAGTGCGCCCCAGAAGGAAACCATGGCAAAGCGGTAACCCACGCTTCGGCCGAAAGGGATGGAACGGCCTTTGGATACCTTTAGCATTTACTCAGATGGAATAAAGGAGATGCCGTACCCTCGTTATCGTAATAGTGAACCAGGTCGAGTGCGGCCACCTGAGCACGTCTCTTGAATTCTTCCGCCCGAGCGGGCTCATCCTCACCCGCCAGCTTCGCATATAGGAGCTGCAGGAAGTGAATCGCAAAGCTCGAGGAGTAGTAGTCCATTTCTTTGAGCAGCCTAAATTAGTGACTGTTCCATCCGACAACATAGAGGCACTTACGATGGATTCCTTCGGGACCATCATTTGACCACCCGTCGCCTCGATAGAACGTGTTGAGGTGTTCGATATCAGCGTCCAGTCTCGCTTGAGAGAATTTGCCTCCGTTCTTTTTCAACCCGAGGTTGGCAAAGACGCGGAACCATAACCAGTTGGTATTGGGCATGCTAGTATGTGGTTAGTAGCTTTCCATATGAGGTCATCGCATTGCCATTTACTTCTTCTCGTTTATCGAGTTACCTAGCCAGGTCTCAACGTTTCCACGCTCCTTTTCATTCAGAGACTCCCATATCACAGGAGCTACAGCTAACGCATACCCTAGCAACCAGTCAGCTACGTCTTGGAGAAGGTTTCACACAGGCTCTCACCAAGCGGACACATCTCTACCATCCTTTGGTCGTTGTCTCGGGGATAGCCCCAGTATTCCGAGTTCTTGGGGTCGGTACCCGACTTGATCCCCTGAATCCACCATTCCGTACCATGGTATTCTCCACCCCCCGCAAGCAAGCAGGCCAGACCCCATAGGGGGCGGCAGATACCCTCGACTTCCGAGGCGGTTTGGTCGAATCTTACGGCGGTGGCCCCGGGACACTTCACTCTGGCTTTCTGCGGCGAGAAGAATGGTTCCAGGGGGTCTAGCAACGTGCGGAGGAGCTCCTGCACGGACGCGCGATTACTTATCTTCACCTTGGAGAAAGGATGAACTCCATTGTAACCAAGGACGAGGCCGGTCTTAGGCTCCATTGTGATTTGATGCAGGAGTGGGCGCTCACTCGAACTGCAGAAGGACGTTCACGAAGGAGAAGGTTAGTCAAGGAGACCGATCAACCCGAGATATGCTAACTGCCACCATTTCCATACGACAACTGATCTACCATCAGGCTATACTTGTAGTTCCCCTGGGGCTGCGCATAGCTTGGTGGGGCAAGACTTGAAGCTACATTGCTAGAGTGTTATATTTCCCCGTGAAAGTGAGGGGTCTTGGGGTTTGACGTGGGGTGATGGAGCTCTCGCGGCTAAATCGAAGGCACATCAGATCCTCCAAGACGGACGAGCATTCTGCCGAGTGATTCGGTTCGGTTCTCGTACAAGATCATAAATAGCCCGAGCTATGCATAGTTGCTGGTAATAGCATGATGACTCGATCCTTTCGCAAACTCGATTGTTGTAGGTAATTGGAAGACGAGCTGTACGGAATATAGGTAGAGACAACCCGTACAAAGGGTAAACGGGCCATGAGGACATGCCCCGTTACAGTACTAATGTCTTTACTCCTGGGTACTTCATAGAGAATCATCACTCAGTTATTCCGTATTCATCATTTGAATATTTGGCGTGAGGATATTCTGCTGTGGTGTTCAGTTATGAGGGATGGACTTAACGTTATCTTACTTATATGGCTTTTTAATCCTCTCCTTGAACAGAGACTTCTATTATTCCAGTGTATTCGCCAAGTACGATCCTGGAATGGAGGCACAACGTAGAGGATCCAGACGGGCTGGTGTCGAGACGCTACCTATTGCAAAGCTGAAACGGCCCTTATTATTGAATGAACCAGTTCACTCGTCAACTTAACCCATAACATGAGAACTGTTTCAGCACTCTACATAAACAACCCTTTCTCCAAGATTAATTTTCTCTTCATCGAAGTATCTATCAGTGTCCTCAATTATGGGCATGTTCAAATTCCTTGAACCGTAGGCTCTTATACACCCTGATACAACTATAGCATCGTGCCTAATTGTAGACCACAGCAACCCATTCAAGCAATTGATCGCACAACTACTGCCATTGGAGTATCCTACGGTCGATTGTAACGGAAAGTCCGTCATAGTCACCGGCGCCAATGTCGGCCTCGGCCTAGAGGCAGCTCGCCACTTTGTGCGGCTGAATGCCGAGAGGGTCATTCTGGGTTGCAGAGACGTCAGAAAGGCGGAGGAGGCTAAGAACGACATCGAGCTCTCGGAGCGCAAGATCGGTGTCGTGGAAGTCTGGCACGTGGACCTCGGCTCCTTCGACAGCGTCATCGAGTTTTGCAAACGCGCCGAAAAGCTCGATCGTCTTGATGTCGTGATCGAGAATGCTGGCTTGGCGACCGGGATATACGAGTCTTACGAGGGTTACGAGCGTCAGATCACCGTCAACGTCATCTCAACCTTCTTGATGGCTCTACTGCTTCTACCTAGTCTTCGACGGACTACTACACAGTTCAATACCCTACCGCATCTAGTGATTGTTTCTTCGGATGCGCATTACTATGCTTCGTTTGAGGAGCGCACTGCTCCGTCCATCTTTGAAGCGCTAAAGAGCGGCGACAACATGACCGACCGCTACAATACTTCCAAGCTTTTGGAAATTCTCATCGTCCGCGAATTGGCGAGGGAGATGGAGAAGACTGGCGCACCCAAAGTTGTTCTCAACACCACGTGTCCCGGATTCTGCCGCACGAGTCTTTACAGAGATGTACCGTTTCCATTATGGCTGGCGGTTCCCATCGCACTTCTAGTATTAGGACGGACACCCGAGATGGGCTCGCGTACACTTGTCAAAGCGGCCGTCGCTGACGAGGAGACTCACGGGAAACACATCGTGAACTGCTCCGTGGGCAATGTGAGCTCTTTCGTGCGGAGCAAGGAAGGCGAGGAAGTGCAGAAGAAAGTCTTCCAGGAATTGCTATTTATACTTGAAAAGATCAAACCGGGAGTCGTTGAGAACATATGGCATTAAGCGGTTTCAGCTACTCCCGGCGAAGAGGAACCGAAGTCTCTCCAGTGGGTTTACATCCAGGGGTCGAGGTCAGAGGAATAAAGTCGGGATGACGTTTAAGAAGTCCCATTGTCAACATATGAACCCATTCCCGCTGTCCTCAAGCAACCTAAACGCTACGACACATATACTCCCATCTTTTAATGATACTCGCAGCATCTATGGGTGGGGATCTCCGTGTTAGCTAGCTAGGGTATGCATAGCTTTGCAGGGTTGCATAGAGCCCTGTTGGGGAAGATGCAGGAGGATGCGGAGGATTCATGGGTTCAGCCACCTCGGTACCTGTGGGCTGGATATAGCGCAGCCCCGGCTGTTCCGGTGAACGAGAAGAAAGACATACCGTAGTAAGCATGATATAACTCGATCTTGAGTCAGTCCGTCGAGCAACATTATTGCATCGACACGTCACCTGTCAGCACGATCTATAGTCAACCCTCAACAGCTGAGTTTATCGGGTTGTGTAAAATTTCGGCACGTATCACTCGGAATAGCAGCCCCTCATCTCAGGGGTATACTTAATAATTAGAACTATCCGGGTTGACACCTCCGAAGGAAGTTGATTTCCATCGCATCACCCGCTCCAGAGGAGTGGTTCCGAGATCGTATTTGACGCTGCAGTCCTGGATCAGGGTTTTCGACTTGATAACTGCATTACCTTAAACGGAAGGAAACGTCCCGCTACACGCAGCATGAACGGAACGGATTGGTTGGTCTAAAAGTCCTAATTCAGCACAGACCAAGTTCGATGTATCTGACGTCCTTGTCGCTTTCCATCATACGCGTACAGACCGTTGGTGAGTAATTCTCATCCGCAGAGGCACAATGGCGACTGTTCCACGAAAGCTATGGGAACATCCGCGGCCCCAGGATACGCAGATGTACCAGTTCATGCAGAGAATCAATAAAAAGCACCACCGGAATATCAAGGCAAGTGCGGAGGAAGCTTGGTGAGTGACAGATTCATGCTGACGAGGCTCAGACGTTCCGAGAACTATACGAGTACTCAATCGCCAACCGCTCGGAGTTCTATGCCGAGGTGTTCGACTATGTGAATCTGATCCATACGGGGTCTTACACGCAGGTGGTCGACGAGAGCAAGCCCATAGACAGCATCCCGCGGTGGTTCGAGGGCATCGAGCTCAATTGGGCCGAGAACCTGCTGTGGTCGCGCGGCGCCGACGACCCCAAGGACCACCGGGGCAAGGTCGGCAAGGAGGACGACAAGATCGCCCTGACGGAGGTGCGCGAGGGCGTCAGCGAGATCAGGCATGTGACGCACGCCATGCTCCGGAAGCTCTCGGGCATCTACGCCGCTGCCCTGCACGCGGGCGGCGTCCGGCGCGGGGACCGCATCGTGGTCGTGGGCGCCAATAGTGTTGAGACGCTTGTGATCTTTACCGCGACGACGTGGCTGGGGGCCATATTCAGCAGCAGCTCGACAGACATGGGCGTCCAGGGAATCTTGCAGCGGACAGTTCAGATCAACTCAAAGGTATGTCTCGTCCGGCGATTATGAATAGCCGTGCTACGTGCACCAACTTACAAGGGCAAAGTACATCTTCATGGACGACGCGGCGCTGTACAACGGCAAAAGGATGGATCTGCGGCAGAAGATGGCCGACGTCGTGGCAGGGATGGAGTCCTGCGACCAGTTCGCCGGCTTGGTCTCGATCCGCCGGTTCCAGGACGCCTTGGACATAAGCGAGATCCCGAAGACGCAGACGCTGGAGGCCTTCCTCCGTAAGCGCGGTTCTAGCCCGCCGCCGATCACCCGCATAGCGTTCCACGAGCCGTACCTGATCTACTTCTCTTCCGGGACCACGGGGATGCCAAAGGCGATCGTGCACTCGATCGGCGGCGTGCTGCTGAACTACGTCAAGGAATGCCGCCTACACGAGGACGCTACGTCTGATGACGTGTCGCTGCAGTACACGACGACGGGCTGGATCATGTATCTGGCCTGTGTTGGTCAGCTGCTTCGCGGTGCGCGGGTGATCCTCTACGACGGATCGCCCTTCCAGCCGGACTTGCAGACCTTCGTCAAGTTGATCGGCGACCAGAAGGTCACGAAGCTGGGCACCAGTCCTAGGTGGTTTCATGAGATCTCCAAGGCTAAGATATCGCCCCGGGAGATCACTGACCTGTCAAATCTGCGTCTAGTCACGAGCACCGGCATGGTACTCTCGGATCGGCTGTTTGAGTGGTTTTATGATGAAGGGTTCCCTTCTCATGTACAACTCTCCAATATTTCTGGCGGCACGGATATTGTGAGTATACCGAAATTTATCTTAATCCTTGCGCTGATTTTTCCCAGGCTGGCACCTTTGCGGGGGGAAATCCACTGGATCCCGTATACGTAGGGGGCACGCAGGGCCCGTGTCTCGGTACACCCATCGCACTTTACGACTCCCTATTGCCACCCGGACCAGGCAAAGAGGTTCCGGACGGGACACCGGGCGAGCTGGTAGCGACGGCGTCCTTCCCCAACGTCCCGGTGTATCTCTGGGGCGACAAGACGCCGCCCGCAGTCCCCGGATCGAAATACCACTCCGCCTACTTCGCACGGTACGAGCACGTGTGGGCGCACGGGGACTTCTGCGTCGTGCACCCCGTGACGAAAAACATCACGTTCCTCGGCCGCGCCGACGGCGTGCTGAACCCTAGCGGCGTGCGCTTCGGGTCCGCCGAGGTGTACTCGGTCATCGAGCGCAACTTCACGGACCGCGTCGCCGACTCCGTCTGCGTGGGGCAGCGGCGGCCGCGGGACGCCGACGAGAGCGTCATGCTGTTCCTGCTCATGCGGCCCGGCCACAAGTTCGACCGGAGGCTCGTGAACGAGGTCAAGGAGGCTATCGGGACCGAGCTCACGAAGAGACACGTGCCGAAATACGTGTTCGAGACCCCCGAGATACCGGTATGTGGATTTTCGGAGTTGGGAATGCGCCGTTGTCTATGTTGACTTACTTGATTCCAGACCACCGTCAACCTCAAGAAGGTCGAGTTGCCGATCAAGCAGATCGTCTCGGGCCAGGTGATCAAGCCGAGCGGCACGCTGCTCAACCCGGGGAGCCTGGATTACTACTACCGTTTTGCTAATGTCGAAGATCTGGTTGAGCCGAAGGAGAAGCTGTGATGGGCGAGAAGATATTCCGGGTCCGGGAAGTATGAGATGAGTTTATGAATTATGATAGTCCTAGGTTTTAGGTGTCACTGGTAGGTAGGTATGTACGGAAAGGGCTGTTTATCCTAACAACTTATGCGTGTAATTGGGGTTATGGTGGAAATAAAGGACGACGAGAATATTGGTATACAGAGTATCAATAGATATTCCCACAGATCAGAACCAACATTGAGTAATGCCGGCCTCTTTTCCCTTCTCTTTTTTTTGATATTTCTCCTTTTCAGCCCCTGAACACAGCTCGTCCCATGCCGCGTAAAATAAGTAAATCACCGCTTGCCCCAATATTCCGAACCCAAATACTTTTATGACAATCACTATAAGAATCACAGCCATGCCTACTCCCCATCTTCCTTCTTAACATCAGGGAACCTACCCCGGTGAACCCCATACCTCCAGCCCATGTACCCCAACATCCCCAGGAAACTCCCCGTGCCGACGGAACCCAGAACGCCCACCCAGCCCAGCGGCGGCCCCCTCGCCGCCGCCGACGCCGCGAGGCCGGCGACCATGCCCGCGCACGTCCAGTCGTCGGTCTCGAGCTGGCCCCGGTTCTCTAGGAGTCGCCAAGCGCGGTCTCTCCACTCGATGTCCTCGCGGCCCCACATGCGGCCGACGAGGCCGGCGGACACGATCCCGAGGGTCCACAGCGTGCTGGTCCCGGCCGTGCGCAGGAAGGCACGGGCGCCGGATTGGCGAGTTGATAGTGATGGGGAAGGGGCCGCTGGTTTCTTTGTTACGCTCTGGTAGAGCAGTCGGGAGGTGAAGAGCACGCCCCCGATCGCGGTCCCCGTCGTCACGGAGCGCGCGAGCACGTGCGTTGTCAGGATGGTTTTCGCGAGGGGCTGGTCCTCTGCGTAGGCTGTGTGGGGGAAGTAGCGCGACATCGTGACGGTGTGTCTGTCGCTTTATAGCGGTGAGTGCGTTCGTACTCAAATGGATGAGTATTAACTAGGCCGTTGAGAAAGATAAATGATGTCCGCGACTACCTAACGTTAGTGCTCGCTAGTCCACTCCTGGTGAAAATCGTTTGAGGAGCCTATTAGACGCAGAAAACTCAGCGACTATGAACAAGGTCTCATGAGTATTATATCACTGCGCAGAGTAGACATTCCGAGAACCGTGAGTATAAGTGGAATCATTTCATTTTATAACTACTTCTTCAGCTTGGAGCTCAAAAGCCGCAAGCCCGTTAAGTCCGATTGGAAACACATTAATTAGTAACTGAGTAGTGTGTCGCAAAATCGGGCGAACATTCATCTTCGACTAAAATAGCGTGTTAGCCGAATGCGAGAAGAGCAATCGATGTGCCTCGCAACCTAACCCTTCGTAAAGATGAACTGCGAACAGTTACCAGGTGCATACAACCCACATACGGAAAATAGTCAAGCGAATGCTTCCTTCATTCCTATGATTACAGAGGAGGATCCTTCTCTGAGTTTTGAATTCCGGAGTAGCGGTATCACCTTTGAACCAATAGCAACACTGGGGTCTCCCGAGCGAAACCCGGCCTGTTCAAATTCGGTATACTGAGTCCACACCTCCTCAAAAGGCGGAAAGGGTTTCTCCCAGGTTCTCGGTCCTGCAAATAACCATGGAGGTTCGTGCCTGAAAAATTCTCTAGCAGCGGGGAGACTCGAAGACATAATCGGCTTGTGATTTGACACAAAGCGGGAGAGCCTACTGCGAAGCACAACGAGATAATTATGGGTTAGCTTACGCGATGTGTTGAGCTGGCAACTTATCAGCTAGCTGTCCGTTCTTCCAAATCCGGTTCGTCCACGACTAGTCCGGACTATCACGTGAAAGAGACCACCAGCTTGCTGCGCACACGCTTGTGACCCCCTTACGCACTGGCAGTCTGGGTAGTCCTCGGCCAATTGAGGTCATTTGGACCCCAGTCACCGCTCACAAGAAACGCTGGCGAGATGGCCCATGGGAATGGAGATATCGTGCTTTGTTGGTGGGACCCCTTGGAGTTATCGTTATCGAGTTACCCCTCCGAACCCTTGGCGATGGTATCCGGGGCTCTCAAGAGCAGGGTAAGTGGTGAGTATGATGCTGGTTAGTAGAGTGTGCCCATGTAATCCGATTTGTCAGGAACTTAAACCAGTATTTTACTCTCGTCGTTGAACTTCTGGATTTAGGATTTGGGCTGAATGTTTCAGGGTTGCTATGCGTAATACTCCCCGGATGGGGTATGACGATGCGTGAATCAGCATTCGGTAACGGAGCCAAGGATAGGCGTTCCACCAAGCGATAGGCGGCTGGAAGGAGCCCACATGCGCCTCAGACAGGCAAGTGACTGCGTCGTTGGGGCAAGTTTAACACGCTACCTAGGTAGTCGGGTATTTTCCATCAACTAACCTTTTCGAGCTCTATGTAAACTAGGACTTCAGTATAGCAATACCGTTGGACTTGACTTGACGCTAGATGGTACCTGGCAGAGATGTTAATATTCGGCCTAATATATAGGGCAACCGAGTTATCGTAGCAGGTCGGGACCTCCTGACGGCCTGTGTTGTCGGCTTCCCATGCTAACAAATCATCCAAATCCGGAGCACTATGTCGAGGACCCATGCAGGAGGGCTACCTAACAGAAGCAGGTCCTCGGCGACCTAGGTATGTGCATACATATACCACAGGGGTGCTCGTATTGTGGGTAGGTTATGTAGGTACCTACTGCACATACCCAGCCTAACCTCTTACCTTACATGCTGATGCGTGCAATCCCCAGGTGCATTCCCATCCCCTACATGACCTCGTACCTACATACAAGTCAATGACTAAAGTAATTCAAGCTATTCAGTCATCTTCAACATATTCAAGTCATCCAGAGACAGCAGTAACAACCTCACATTCCCGCGTATAGAAGTACACACGTCGTCGTGACCAGTTAAAGGCTCAACAGACATACCGCTGAATATCGTCACACCCGCCTCATTCCCGGTAAACTCGAGTCCACTTCGAGAGAGAAACGGCTTTCAACCGCCAACCCACTTCTTAACTACATAACGTTAGACCTTTGGTTTAACGTTAAGCTTTGCACGGTTGATTTGACTACCTGCTACTCTGATATGAGGTCAACCACCAGGTCTTGACGATTATCCCCCATAACTGGTGCCTCAAGCTTGACACGCTCTCCTTCCTTCTTGATCCTTCACTACAATAGTCCCGTTGACGATCGAGCCCCTTCCTGGGCCTTAAGTAGACTCACAACTTACGAGCACACCCCGGCGGGCCAACTCAACCTCAAGACTCTTTGTGACTCTTAATGACTGCGGGAATCTACGGCCCGCAGTCGTAGACGAGGTGGCAGACCAACGACCATCCCAGCGACCTCCCATTTCAACCCCATCCACATCCAACCGCTCATCCACGCCACAACCCCCTCGAAGCTCGATCGAGACACTCCTCTCAGCCCCGGAACCCTCCGCGGCTTCGTCCCAGCAGATACCCGCCATTATAGACGACCGGACGGATCTGCCACCGATACTCCCGCCTCTATCCGCTCTTCAAGGGCAAGTCCTTGGGAGGAGGCGACGTGCCTCGAGTGACGAGAGTGACGCCTTAGGCTCCGAGGCGGAGCCTTCGGGAGCTTCGGCTTCTCAGAACACCCCCCTGAAATTTACGGGTCAAAAGCGCAGACGTATCGAAGGCAATATGCTAGCCGAAGACGACAGACAAGCGACAGCTAATGGCACATCGAGGTCATACGCAAATGGGAAATCACAGCACCGAGCCCAGGCGGGAGCAAGTTCTAACGGGACGCACAAGTCGGCCGCTGCGCTCAATGGTTCGTCAAAACCGCGAGTTCCGGAGAAATACCTCGGCCACGATCGTGAGGAAGTCACCCGGATTCTCATCCAGGCCCTGTCGGACATGGGCTACCAGACCGCCGCCGAGAGTGTAAGCCGTGACAGCGGCTTCGAACTGGAGAGTCCGACGGTTGCGGCGTTCAGGAACGCTGTACTCGAGGGAAACTGGAATGAAGCCGAACAGTTACTTTCCGGGGCGACAATAGCCGGGGACAGGACTGATCAGGTCGGGAACGGACTAGTTCTAGCAAACGGGGCGGACAGAAATATCATGCGCTTTTGGATACGTCAGCAGAAATTCTTAGAACTCCTGGAGGAGAGGGAGACTGGCCAGGCTCTCATGGTTCTCAGGACCGAGCTCACTCCATTATACCAAGACACCCAGAAGCTGCATTTCTTATCTAGTCTTCTCATGTGTCAGTCTAGAGAAGATCTGATGGCGAGAGCAGAGTGGGATGGTGCGTATGGGCAGTCCCGGCAGGTTCTACTTTCCGAGCTGTCCAGTAAGTAAACCAGACGATGTTGTTTATGCCATCGCTAGTACCTCACAGTGCTAACTTTCTTGCAGGATGCATATCGCCATCAGTTATGCTTCCGGAACATCGCTTGGCTATATTGTTACACCAGGTCAAGGCTAGTCAAATCGGCGCCTGCTTGTGGCATTCAAGCGCTGCATCCCCGTCTCTCTACTCGGATCATATTTGCGATAGACGTCACTTCCCGACCGAGAATGTGCTGGAACTCGATGACCACTCTGATGAAGTTTGGCACATCGCTTTCTCCCACGACGGTACGCGATTAGCCAGCTGCGGTAGTGACAATCAGGTTATCATTTGGGAAGTCCCGTCATTCAAGATTCTCCACCACCTAAAAGACCACGAACACGGGGTCGGCAATGTGTCATGGAGCTGGGATGACTCCATGCTTGTCACGTGTTGTCGGGACCGGTACGCAAGGTTATGGGATGCCAACGTAAGTAATTGAATACGTCTGCATATCTGTACCACTGGCTAATGGGACGAAAGACTGGTGTGTGTCTTAAGAAGCTTGAGCGGTTTCAAGAACCCGTATCTAGTTGTGTATGGGTTCCAGACGGCCGGTCGTTTATCACGGGGTCCTTGGACAAGGCGCGCGGACTTGTCCAATGGAACCTATCTGGAGAGAAGGTGTTCGATTGGGCGAACAATCATAGGGTCGAGGATTTAAGCGTCTCGCCCAATGGACGCTGGCTTGTCGCTATGGACGATACGCACCACGTCCAGATCTACAACCTCCAGACGCGCGACATGGAATACGAGATGGACTTGAACATAAGGGTGACGTCTATTAGCATAAGCCAGGATTCGAGGCATCTATTGGTTAATCACGCGAATGGTGTTGCGCAGCTTATCGATCTTCTTACCCGAGAACCCGTCCAGAGCTACACTGGTCACAAAGGTAGCGACGACTTCGTGATTCGGTCTACTTTCGGCGGCGCCGACGAGAGCTTTGTGGCGAGCGGAAGCGAAGGTAAGAAGATCCTCCCTTCTCCCCCGCCCCGGGTGCAATTCGTCATAGACCGCTAACACCAAGTATAGATGGATATATCTATATCTGGCATAAGGCTAGTGCCCAACTGGTGGAGAAACTGAACGGCCATGACCCTAGAGTCAATTCGGTTGCCTGGAGCCCCACGGACCCCTGTCTTTTCGCTTCTTGTGGCGATGACGGCAAGATCAAGATGTATGCGCACTATATGCTACGAGTCCATCCTTCCGAATTACGGTATGCTAATGAGTATTGTAGATGGTCTAACAATCAATGGAGGCGAACGCATATGGAGACGATGTATCGGAATCACGAAGCCAGCCGGAGTTCGAACGGCTCCTAGGGGAAGCTGTACGACATTCCTCCACTGTATTTCACGCCGGATTTCTTGAGTACCTGAAATACTATGTGCATATTCATGGCGAACTGGGGCAGCAGCGGCGGAAGCATTTGCACTTGTTATCCGCGGGTGGTTTCTCCATTAGTCGGATAAGATTCCCTTGCCCTTCGACGGCATCTGTCACCAAATGGATGTTGCGATTTCTTCGGATCACCATGTTTAAACGGGGCGGCGCATAACAGGGGCTGCTAGTCATCATCGATGGGGGCCGTCGGATGGTCATTGAGGGGAGCGGCGTTTACGGGTGGTGATTCTAGAGATGCACGCGCTACTCACAAATACGATAGACTCGAGTTCGGCGCGCGGCCGCATTGTATACTAAGTAGGTACATAAGTAAGGCGTGCGAATCACACACATGCATGCCTCCTCGTCGTTGAGCCCGCATCTCGGTGGCCTGCCTACCTGTAGCTACGTGTGTAGGTATCGATTTCGCATACATACTAGGCAGCATACGTACACATACCATAGACACACCATAGAGTCTGAAAGGCCAATGCTTAGAGGGGAGTTACGATTTCCAGGGCTGATGAAGATAGGGGATAGCATTTAGTCTATCAATGGTTTCCCTTGCCTCTTCCTCTTCCCGTTCTTCACGTCCACGGTTACGTAACACCAAGGTGGCGGTTATGCGATTCGGATATTCGAGATGACTAACTTGGGTACATACTGAGTTCGAAGATAGCCGGATCATTCGATCCAATGTCACAAATGATTGCCAAGTGGTCTCGATCTTAATCCTATTACGCAGTAACGAAAGACGTCAGCTTCGTCCAGCAAGATGACGAAGACAAATTTCAGGCACCTAGATTCCTGGCAATCACAAGCTAAAGAGAAGTTAGTGTCATAGTTGCCGGTACCCAATCAAGCCTAATTGACTGCAAGGCTACCACCATCCTGGCCACACCCTACTGCTAATAAGTACGTAACAAGCAACAAGCCCCGCTATCACTACCTATTATCGCCTATCAAAGGCTGTCGCGGGGGGGGTTGGAGGATTCACCGCCACATTCGTGGCTTTCGATGATAATGCCCGATAAGCCAGGTAAGGGTAAGGCCAAGGCCAAGGCCAAGACGTAAGTGCCACCCCCCGTTCTAACCCCAGGCTCCCTCCTGACTTTTGGTGTGTATTGGGCTTGTGACTCGAGTAAATATCTTCAATAACTAAACAATAATTCAACCCAGATCCTTTCACCATCCCAATATCATCATACCCCTCATACTGTCATACCAGACGCACCTTGTTCGTCTCATTAAGATCTTTTGCACTGCGAGTCCTCTTCTACTCCCGAACAGGTAGTAGTACGTCGAGAGGACGACATCATAACCAAGAGGGAGCAGCTATCGAGCCCTGACCCTGACCCAGGCCGAGTCCCTGAATTTGGTCACCGGGGAGCCGACTACCCTTTACGATTTCCGACTGCCGCATCCAACCCCGAACCTCTAGTTTTCCGGAAGCGAAGCCGTAGCCAATCTAACGACGACTTTGACCGTCTTCCCCAACACACGAGCTATTGAAGATGGCGGACAGTCCCGCACTTGCGCAAGGAGGCATCTCGGATCCAGGCCTTATCAAGTAGGTCATACCCCTCGCCATGTGCTCCTATGGCCCTTGCTGGACGTTATTTAAAGGCTAGCCTATGCGATTCTCTAGCTAACGCAACACTCTCAGAACCGTGAATAAGCTGCAGGATGTCTTCACTACGGTCGGTGTGCAGAACCCTATCGATCTACCCCAAATAGTCGTCGTAGGAAGTCAGTCGAGCGGAAAGAGTTCCGTGCTGGAGAACATTGTGGGGCGCGACTTGTGCGTAGTCTTCTTACCCCGCCGAGCAGGTCGCCGTCGGGTTTCGTGATATTGACGATTCTTGTCTAGCTTACCTCGAGGTTCCGGCATCGTGACGAGGCGACCACTAGTTCTACAGTTGATCAACCGACCCGCCACCAACCAGACAAACGGAGTCTCGGAGGAGGTTTCCGGCACGACTGATAAAGCGGCCAACGTGGATGAATGGGGCGAGTTCCTACACATTCCCGGTCAGAAGTTCTACGACTTTAACAAGATTCGTGATGAGATCACGCGAGAGACGGAGGCCAAGGTCGGTCGAAATGCAGGCATCTCCCCGGCGCCCATCAACCTGAGGGTCTACTCGCCCAACGTCTTGACTCTCACCCTCGTCGATCTGCCGGGTCTGACGAAAGTGCCCGTGGGAGACCAACCGCGCGATATCGAGAGACAGATCCGGGACATGGTTCTCAAGTACATTCAGAAGTCCAACGCCATCATCTTGGCCGTCACCTCCGCCAACACCGATCTGGCCAACTCGGACGGATTGAAGCTCGCGCGGGAGGTCGACCCCGAAGGACAGAGGACGATTGGTGTCCTGACGAAGGTGGATCTGATGGACGAAGGGACCGACGTCGTCGATATCCTTGCCGGACGCATCATCCCGCTGCGGCTGGGATACGTCCCCGTCGTAAACAGAGGCCAGCGAGACATCGATAACAGGAAACCCATCTCCATGGCGCTCGAAGCCGAGAAGAACTTCTTCGAGAACCACAAGGCTTACCGCAACAAGAGCTCCTACTGCGGTACCCCGTACCTGGCGAGGAAGCTCAACCTTATCCTGATGATGCACATCAAGCAGACCCTTCCGGACATCAAGGCCCGCATCGCCAGCTCTCTACAGAAGTATTCGGCCGAGCTCGAAAGCCTGGGCCCGTCCATGCTGGGGAACAGCGCAAACATCGTCTTGAACATCATTACCGAATTCACCAACGAATACCGCACCGTCCTAGACGGAAACAGCGGCGAGCTGTCGAGCTCGGAACTTTCTGGAGGCGCCAGAATCAGCTTTGTGTTTCACGAGCTGTACTCCAACGGCGTCAAGGCGGTCGACCCCTTCGACCTGGTCAAGGACGGCGATATCCGCACAATTCTGTACAACTCATCAGGTCCCTCGCCGGCTCTCTTCGTGGGCACCACTGCCTTCGAGCTGATCGTCAAGCAGCAGATCAAGCGGCTTGAGGAGCCCAGCTTGAAGTGTGCTTCCCTCATCTACGACGAGCTGGTGCGTATTCTCACGCAGCTGCTCTCTAAGCAATTGTACCGGAGATACCCTCAACTCAAGGAGAAGGTCCACAACGTGGTCGTGGGCTTTTTCAAGAAGGCCATGGAACCCACCAACAAGCTGGTCAAGGATCTCGTCGCTATGGAAGCCTGCTACATCAACACTGGTCACCCAGACTTCCTCAACGGACACCGAGCCATGGCCATCGTCAACGAACGGTACAACGGAGCCAAACCCGTCCAGGTGGACCCGAAGACCGGCAAGCCCCTGCCAGCTTCCGCAACTCCCGCCCGAGCCGCTAGCCCTTCGCTTGGAGAACCGGACTCGTCTAATTCGGGATTCTTTGGCAGTTTCTTCGCCGCCAAGAACAAGAAGAAGGCCGCTGCCATGGAGGCCCCTCCTCCGATGTTGAAGGCTTCGGGCACCCTCTCCGAGCGCGAAAACATCGAAGTAGAAGTCATCAGTAAGTTTCTTAGGATTCGCAACGCCATTGTCTCGCGCTAACGGGGATGGTTCAGAGCTATTGATCTCGTCGTACTTCAACATCGTCAAGCGAACAATGATCGATATGGTTCCGAAGGCCATCATGCTGAACCTCGTAGCGTAAGTGAACCCTTTTGATTGTGGTTCAGGGCGTCTCCTAATATAATATCCACAGATACACGAAGGACGAGATGCAGCGAGAACTACTGGAGAACATGTATCGGACCGATAGTATTGACGATCTGCTCAAGGAGAGCGATTACACCGTCCGTCGACGAAAGGAGTGTCAACAGATGGTCGAATCGCTCAGTAAGGCTAGCGAGATTGTCAGCCAAGTCCAGTAGGCAAATACGGCCTAGGATTGTCGGGTCTCATAAGCGCATGGAGACGTTGTTTGGACAGCTCCCCTCCGGAATTTTGTTCTTGAGGGATTGTGCCGAGAGTTATCATGACGACGACTACGAGCTGCCAAAGAAGGCGAGGAAGCATGGACGGTTTGGTGATGGTTCATGCAAGACGGCCCTGAAGTATCCTATACCACATTACCAAACGGCGGGCCGCCGGAAATGAACGAGATTGCTGAGGCATCTGTCTGACGCGGTGCGGTGGGAATACCCGAGGAGGTGAGACGGTCTGGAGAGAGAAAGACCTACCTGCATAGACAATTACGAGCGGATGAGGCGATGGCATCGACATGTAATTTGTCCGAGTATCGAGGCTGGCGGGAGTCAATCCGAGAAAGAAAGTCATTTTGCATCCTACCCCCATTTCCCCCCTCTGCGCTTATTGCGTTTTCCTTTCCGTGGCTTACGGGAGGACATTGGCAATGCCTTTAATTAGAACCGATGACCGATGGCGTCCCTTGAAGCGAGCCCGGTTTTTAGATGAAGGGCGGGGCGCTGGATATATGAGATATATGAAGTAGTTGGTTTAGTTACGTGTAATTGATATTTTATATAATCTGTGAGCTTCATCGTAGTTTCTGCACCGCGCTCTGCCCACCTCAGTGCACGAAAAGCTTTCGACATGCAAGGTGGTTAGGACTATGCTCTCATCTTGCATAGCTTCCTCATTATAACCGCACACCAGACAGCTTCCCGACGCAATGTGTCGACACGACACTACACTACACGCACCACGGCAGAGACAGAGAGGGAAGGAGGGAAAGTCCCAGTGTTTGTGGCGTCATAGGCGGCGCGCGATTGGGCGCGCGTTATAAGTCAGCCTATTTCTTCCTCGGCGATCCGCGACGGGATCGGCGGGGCTCGGCACACTGCGACACACCAACGTGCTGAAACCCGCTGCTTTTCTTCCCGGGTTTGCTTGCTTGCTTACTACGACGGCGGCTGATTTTACATGACGAAGTAAGCGATCGGGAGGATTGGGGGGGTGGGGGGCGAGCGGCGGATAGGCGCAGCATAATAAGGGGCGAGAACACCGCTCTCCCGCGTCTCCAGTCCCGAGACCCTTCCTCAGCCCGTATTTGCTAGTCCTGCGATCTGCGTCACCGTTTTCAACGCTCTCTTGAGTACCCTCTTAGATCGAGAAAACCAGGTGTCGCCGTCCGCGACTTTGGATGGTCGTCCTTGTCACTGTTGGAATGTAAATTAGTAAAGTTGCGCTTGGTTATCACCACCGCATAACGACGACGCCCTTCGGGACGATTCTCCTCCTCGCGGCTTGTGCCGCATTGGCCTTAGCATGCGTCTCGTCGGCCGCCGCCCCGCCCTCTGACCCCCTTTCTAGCCGCGCGCGATGTCCAGAATCCGATGACCTCGGGGAACTCGGGTGATGCTGTTGAATGCGAGACGGTGGATAAGTATACTACGGGGGTGAGTTTGCAACCTCTTCCCCCCCCCCTTTTTCTTTTTTTTTAACGTTCCTGCCTTTGTTCCTCCTACGTCATATCCCCATTGTTCTGCTCCCTTCCCTTCGCAGCACCAGTTGCCGCATCGCAACCCCAAAGACCCCTTCGATCCGACCTAACCTAACCTCCCACCAGTGGTTCCTAACGCACGTCCTTCCCCCTTACGCCTCCACAACCCCGTTCCAATCCCGCGCGCCGCAAGGCTCGTTTCGATGGCCTGACGACGATCTGGAACCTGTGGCCGTGCCCGCTCTTACGACTACCGCCCTTCGCCGCAAAACCCGCTGCGCTGCATCCACGCCTCCCCCGCGATACCGGCGCACCTTCAAGGGATGGTATCTGGGCGTCCGTTGAGCGCGAGGAGCTGGTTAGGGTGGGCGGCGCTGTGCATTGGTCGCGGAAGGCCGCTGGGGGCGTTGCCGGTGTCCGGGGCGGGGCGGTGTTGGAGTCCGTCGAGTGGGAGCGCTGGCCAAGGGCTGCGGCGCTGTCGGAGGCGCTGTGTCCTGAGGAGTTGAGGTCGAAGCTCGCGGGCCGGGATGTGGAGGATGGCGGTGATGGCGGTGGTGATCATGATGGTGGGGAGATGGAGAGACGGGGTGTGGTTGGTTTTTATGATGATGACGATGATTTCGGGTACTGCATGCCAGATAGCCATTTCGAGTTCTTGATGAAAATTTGGATTGGTAAGAGGCTTTAATGGACGTTGGTCAAAAAAGACGGACGTATAGTCGGTTTATCAAGTGATTCCAAGACCTGCGCCGTAGCTAATAGACATAAGTCATAACTTCGATTTCATCGTCAACACAAGACCTCCCTTCTCGACGTCAAAGTGCTCCCCCTTAGACAGGCCAAACCAGTTAGACAACGCCTCCTCGCCACCGCGGCCGGGGATGAGAGGTCGCCCGACATACCCATCGCCCGCGACGCCGGGTCCCTGACCATGGACGATTGGATCCGTGGCCTTCTCTTTAATGGCCAAGCAAGGCGTCTCCCGTAACGTAACCGCGGGCCGCTGGTCCCCTTCCCGGCCGGGATCGGTCTCGAGTTCCGGATACTCGAGGACCGGCGTGCAGCAGGCATCGGTGCCGTCGAAGATGTTCTCCCACTCGGACCGGGTCTTCGACTTGAAGGCGGCTTCGAACTGGCGCCTCATCTCCGGCCAGGTGTCCCGGTCGTGTCGCCGCCTGTCCCAGTCCTTATCACCCAGGCCCAGACGCTTGACGAGGACGCTGAAAAACTGCGGTTCGAGGGCACCTACGGCCATGTACTTTCCGTCCTTGGTCATGTAGGTGTCATAGTACGGACATCCGCCGTCCAGGTAGTTTCCTCCGCGCGGATGGTCGCCTAACTGTGTCTTCAGGTTGAGGCGAGGAAATGTGGCGAGATAACTACTGCCGTCCACCATATTTGCCTCGACGACCTGTCCTCTTCCAGTCTTCTTCCTCGCAATGACCGCTAAGAGGATACCCTGAAACAACATCGCGCCGCCGCCGGCAAAATCTGCCAGGATATTTGACGGCGCATACGGCTTTTCTCCACTCCTGCCGAGAAGTGAAAGAACACCGGATACTGCTAGGTAATTGATGTCATGACCAGCCATCATAGCGTATTTCCCATCACGGCGAAACCCTGCCATCCGCCCATAGATGAGGCGCGGATTGATCGTACACAGAATCGCCGGGCCTAGGCCAAGTTTTTCCAGCACTCCCGGTCGAAAGGGCTCGATAAGCACGTCTGCCGTTCGGGCGAGCTCCCGGACGAGAGCGACTCCACAAGGCGACTTAAGATCGATCGCGATCGAACACTTGCGCCGCGTGAGCATGTCAGGGGTTGGCGGAGCTTCCACTCCGGCCGCATGGGTCTTCCCCGGAACTGGCCTGTCGATTCGGAGGACATCGGCACCAGCATCTGCAAGCAGCATGCCAACGAAAGGGCCTAAATACGTGTTAATATTTACACGGGGTCCGTCGTGGTCCCCCACTGACCTGGCGCAAGACCAGCGAATTCCAGGACCTTGAGACCCTGAAGGGGTGGCTGTCCCACCATGTTGTAACCGAGGGATATTCAGGTTAAATCGACAATCGCCTAGGCGTTGGGTCCTGTTACGTATCCAGTGATTGGAATTTCCGGGCTTCAAAAAGTCGAATATACGGTCATGAGAGCCACCTTGATGTGTGCGTGTCCCTATACATACGCTCCGCTGTCGTGAGTATTGGCGTCGGGAATGGAGTACCTTAGCCCTCCGGCAGGGGTCCGTGATACCTATAAATGACGTCCACAGCCGAGGCTTGGTGTTGAGGGGCCCAGTTTTAGTGCGGGGCACATATCAGACGTTGACCCGGTCGAGGATCCCGGTGGGGGACCAGCTGAGACGACACATCAAATAACTCCAAGATTAAGCCTTGTTGCTGCCCTTCTTCTTGTTTGACGAGCTCTCGACGAGGTAGCCTGCCTTGACAAACGCGTCCCTGGCAGTCTGGTTGATGAGGGCAAAACGTCGGGGCCCTAGCTTGTGGCCGCCGTACCATCTCGTGACGACTACCATAGCGTTCCATATATCCATGAGCTGCATGAGATGTAAAAGGCGTCCTCCAGCTGCAGTCTCCCCGTCATCGTTGCAATCCTGGAAGCTGGTGTTGTTTGGCCCTTGAATGCGCCATGCGGTGATATTGTGGGTTGCAGTCCTGACCTTCTTGTCGGTAGCGAGGAGATGTTGTAGAAAGGCCTCCGCTTCTTCCACAGAAGTCACTTTGGCGCAGCGAGCAACAAATGTTGATTTCAATTCCACGAAGGGGTCCGAGATGATCCAGGGCGGTTCCGGAATTGTGAGCTCATTTGAGGCATGCTCTTTCACTTCAGCGGGTTCTATAGCACCAACATCTTCAGAGGGTGATTCTGACTGTTGTTGCTCACCCGGGGCATGTGCCTCGAGCAGTCTCGTCAACTCTTCAATAGCATCGAACAGACATACGATGCCAGGTTGGTAAACAGCTCCCACGGCCTGACGAAAAAGGCTCAGTTCCCGAGCTGCATCCCCGCGTTTCCCGTGTTCTCCGGTGCTGTTAGTACCAATGACAACTGGGGGTTCTGCTGGATAGCTCTGTGGGAACTCAATACGGAGTGACGACGACTCTCCTGGCGGTGTCAAGATATATGTGTTCTTATTGTCGTCGGATCGGACCAGGCAGCCATCGCCGTAAATTGAATTAATGGCCTCAAGCTCATCTTGCAGCTCTTCGGACATGACGTGCTTTCTCTGCTGTGAAAACGGCAGAAGAGATTGGCTAGCCTCAACAACAGGCTCCAGAGAGCTATGTAGGTAACTTAATAATAATGTATAAATATCTGACGTGATGCTATAGAAGCTCTTAGGCCTAAAATCTTTTTGAGACGACCTTTGAAAGGGAAGGATAGGAAGCCGCACGGATCCAGTACCGGTACATTATTCCCTGACAGATTCGTTTAGGACGTCCATCCATATCTTGGGGTGCGGGTGCGGGCTGTCAGGGGGGTTCGAGCCCAAACACGGTGAAGCCAAGGCGCTAACACAGGGCGTCTGCCTTCTGGGTGGCCGTTTTAAGACATTCTATGCACATAGATTGTGGATTGTGGGTGGCGGAAACCCCGCCAGAAGACATTAAAGGTTAAGCTCCGACCTCCGGTGCCTGCCCTAGTAAAACAACCCGATCTCATATCTTGATACTACCGAGGAAACCGCATTCGGAGGAGCGTCAGCTACAAAAAAATATCCATGCCCTTCTCTCTGCATCAACCGAAAACCTGAGCGGCTTCCGTGACCGCCGACCCCCCTATCGTCGCCGAATTTATTAGATATCTATTATCAAAGTTTAAGATTCCTTCATTACACCTTCGCTCCTGCCTCGACGAGCGATTCATTCTTCATCACTTTGAGTTTGAGGGCGGCAGATTCACCATGGCTTCCGCGGTTGAGCAGGCCGTAGCATTGAAGAATGACGGCAACAAGGCTTTCGCAGCCCACGACTGGCCCAAGGCTGTTGAATTATATACAAAGGCGATCCAGCTGGACGATAAGGAGCCAACCTTCTACACCAACAGGGCACAGGTCTGTTAGCACTTTCTTTATGCTTTCTGTCGCAAACCCGCAAACTTTCTTCCCGGGTTGTGGGTGATCGCGTGACTGACAAGGTTCCAGGCGAACATCAAGCTCGAAGCATACGGCTACGCTATTGCAGATGCCACCAAGGCCATAGAGCTAAATCCAAAGCTCGTCAAGGTATACTACGAAAATGTAGCAACCCTTTTCATTGTCCCAGCTTCTAATGCGCAGCATCAAGGCTTATTTCCGCCGAGCCGTTGCCTATGCCGCCATTTTCAAACCCAGGGATGCCGTCAAGGATTTTAAGGAGTGCGCCAGGCTAGATCCTAACAATAAAGACGCGAAGCTCAAGCTAGCCGAATGTCAAAAGATCGTCCGACAGCTCAACTTTTATGAGGCCATAGAAGTCGGCGACGAGCCCTCGGCCGCCGAAGGGCTCGACCTCGATGCGATCGCCATCGAGCCGGACTACGACGGCGTCCAGATTAAAGATGAGATGACGCAAGAATTCATCGATGACATGATCGAGCGGTTTAAGAATGGCAAGAAGATCCACAAGAAATTCGTCTACCAGATCCTCATCGCCGTCATGAAGATCCTCCATGACGAACCGACAATGGTGGAGATGACAATACCCGACGATGTCACGCTTACGGTTTGTGGTGACACTCACGGTCAGTTTGAACCTGAAGTATGGCCCCGCCTGGAGTTTGACCCTAACGTTGTCGCAGGCCAGTATTTCGACCTAATGGAACTCTTCAGGCTAAATGGGCGTCCTACGGAAAAGCATTACTACTTATTCAACGGAGACTTCGTAGATCGGGGTTCTTGGTCGACAGAGATCGCGTTACTCCTGTATGCGTATAAGTGGCTGAGACCCAACGCCATGTTCCTAAACAGAGGAAACCACGAGACGGACGACATGAACAAGATCTACGGGTTCGAAGGCGAGTGCAAGGCGAAATACAACGAGCGGTACGTTCCCCCGCTGTTTCGAACCTAGACTCATGCTAACTGCATTGACTAGGGTTTTCAAATTATTTTCTGAGAGCTTTTCGGCATTACCCCTGGCCACGCTCGTCGGCTCGAAGTACCTCGTCCTTCACGGTGGCTTGTTCTCGGATGACAACATAACCCTGGACGATATTAGGAAGCTAGACAGACATGCTCAGAGGCAACCTGGACAGTCTGGACTGATGATGGAGATGTTATGGACCGATCCTCAGACGACCCCAGGCCGAGGACCCAGCAAACGAGGCGTCGGACTGCAATTCGGGCCTGACGTCACGAAGAGGTTCTGCGAGAAGAACGGTTTGGATGCTATAATCCGAAGTCACGAGGTCCGCATGGACGGCTATGAAGAGGAGCACGATGGAAAGTGTATCACCGGTAAGTTTTCCGCCCTGTAGCTGTCCGGGCCATAGGAAGTCCACTAATCATGCGAAGTCTTCTCGGCACCGAAGTATTGCGACCAGACGGAGAACAGGGGCGCATATATCAACGTCGGGCCCGATTATAAGCTCCAATTCCACCAATTCGATGCTGTCCCTCATCCCAACATCAAGCCTATGGTAAGAATTCCATGACCCAAACCTGCGCAGGCCGACATGGCTAACTTTTCGGCAGGCTTATGCCAGCAATTCACTCATGTCTCTGATGTAGACGAAGAGTTGGCTCCAATCTCGGTAGCGGATCTGGCGTGGGTTGGTAGTCATGGTATCTTGCATATGACGCTGCATCGTCGTGGAAGCATTGGCGTTCTGGGGACCCAGGAGGACAAAGGGTGTTGTTAGATGGATGCATATACCATACCTGCAATTTGAATGATAATGACGTGAAACCCGTGCCCCTTGCCTTTGACTCGAAGATCATGCCCCCGATTTCGCAAGTGAAAGTTCATCCGGTCCAGAGCCTATCCTGCGCCTGTCGACCTACCAGCGTCCCCAGCCAGTCCGAGCACCCCCGGATCCGAAGCGTAGAGTGGCAGCCGCTTTGGGTGGTGCCCTGCCAGGCCGTCACGGCCGCCGCGAACGCGCCGAGGTCGTCCCGCGGCAGCCGCACCCAGCACTCCCTCCCCTCCACCTTCAGCACGTCCAAGTGGATAGCCGCGCCCCTGACGCCCAGGAACTGCTTCAGGGCGGCCGCGCAGTACGACCGCGCCTGTAGGGCGTCGAGCTCCTCCCCGCTGGACGAGGAGGAGCCGGTGTTGCTACTAAAGAGCTCCAGGTGCGCGTATGCCCAAGGCGGCGCACTGATCGTGGCGGTTGCTAGCTCGTGGAATTTCTGGGATTTTTTGGGAGGAGCTGCGGTGACCCCCGGGGAAGTGTCTGTGCCGGTCATTGGCATGTCGCCCATTGGCGTGTCGGCTTGTTCTGCCATTTTGGGTGGATGGATGAGTGAGTGAGCGAATGAATGTTAGTCCCGGATGTTTAGGTCTTCTTCTGGGTTGTAGAACTCTGGCGATATTTTTTTCTTGGGAGTTGTGACTCAGTTGATATTGAGGAAGATACTTGTATACAAAGTAACAGACCTCCTTTTCTTTCTAAGGTTGCATTTGTCTCGATACGTAGTAGAAGCTTTCTTAGCGCTAGCTCAATGGTGTGACATGGAGTAATGTAAACACCTCTAATGTTGCATTGCTCATGATTTTATTGCGTGTATGTACAAAAACGGCAATATTCGGATTCCGGGGCTCTGGCTGGGCTCGCCACTGCAGGGCGGCAACCTGCAGCTGACAGAGCTCCCTAGAATTCCAGCCAGGAAAGGATACACATTCAGACTTTCTTTCCAACTCACCTTCAGCGCGGCCGAAACCAAACGCAGGAAGGAAAGTTAAATCAGGTTTGGAATTCTCGGAAAGACCCTTCTTCGACCGCCAACATGTCCGAGAACTTCATTCCGCCTGGCCAGATGCGCTACGCGCGTGCCTGCATGGTTTGCTCCATTGTTCTGACCCAGACTGTAAGCTTCTCCTGCCATCCACCTCCCTATTCTTCCCGCGGTGTCCATGGAGCGCAGCGACCGCCTATGTTTTCTTTTGCCAGCCTGATTCTTCGCTCTAACCCGAAGCTGACATTTCTACGCGACAGCGCTTCCGAAACCACGGCTGCCCCAACTGTCCCTTCCTCGAACTCAAGGGTTCGTCGGAGGCCATCGAGACGTGCACGTCGCAGGTCTTCGAGGGCCTGATCGCCATCGCCAACCCAAAGAAGTCGTGGGTCGCGAAGTGGCAGCGCATCGACGGCTACGTCCGCGGCTGCTACGCCACAAAAGTCTCGGGCTCCCTGCCCGAGGAGGTCAGGACTGCGCTGGAAGAGGAGGGTATCGTTTACATCCCGTAAGTGCTGTCCACGGATGACGGGCCTATATAACCGGTCAACACAAGGCCATATGAGATACTAACAGCGAGGCTTCTATAGTCGTGACGGTAGCGCTGTGGAGCAGGAATGATCTGGCTCTACCTAACATTCTCCTGTACTACCCTAAGGATTGCTTGGTTTGCGATGTGGTTGCAGCGTCGGCGTTAATAGGAACATATTACCGGATTATGAAGAAAATTGATTTCGCTATCTAGGCTTGGTATCCGGTCCTTCCATGGTTATCCAACAGGTGCTCATTCCGCGATCTAAATCCAATCCCAACTGGGATGCTTCTCTGGCTCCTCCGCCTCATTCGGCTCCGTCTGAGTTGATACCACGACCTCCGTCTCCTTCAGGCCCTCATTGTTTCGGTGCTTCTTCACCGCTTTGGCCCTCTTTGGGACTCCTTCCTGGTGCGGGACGGTATCTTCGCGCGTCTGCTGCTTGAGAGTCCTTATGGCATCGTCGATCTCAGCGACCGTCTCGGAGAACGTGGCGATTGCCTCTTCCTTCTTAAGCTCGTCTGCTGTCTCGTCTAGCTCGTCAACCTTCAGGTACTCGTCAATGATGTCGTGAATCTCGGTGTAAATATCGTCCTCGTCATAGTCCTGAACAATATCATCCTCAAATTCATCGAACATGTCGACTACATCGCCGTACGTCGGAGCACCTGCCGGCGCTGAGCCGGAGCTCCAGGTATGCTTGGCCTGACTGCGCCGAAGCGACGGCGAATCTGCAGGATCCCATGACTTCACCGACAACTTCGGACTGTCGCAGTTATCCTGGCTGTAGTACGATTCCCAGGTGCCCCTGCTCGTTGCTGACCCGCAATCCGGGTGCTCGTCAACCAGTTCACCGGTAAATCCCCCCTGCTTTGGCTCCGGCGTCCCGGGCCGTGCTATCTGGAAGCCAACGTGACTTTTACCTGAGCCAGACGAGCCAGCGGACTCGTGCTTCGACGCCTTTCTTCGGGGTGGAGCCTGCAGCTTGAAATTCGTGTTGAGCGGAGGGCTGAAGTTCGGGTTGAACTTGCTCGAGACCCTGTCCGCGGGCTTGTCGACGTCGACGCGCCGCAGGTTATCTATGCTCCTGAACATCGCATCGAATTCCCCTTCCTCGATAGGCGGCCTGGAGATCCGCATCGCAAATGTGCTCTCCCTCGGCCGGAACTCGCTCACGCAGTCCTCACAGAGACCGGAACCCGGCAGCACGGCCTTGTTACTCGTGCAGCCCGGCATGGGGCACTTTTGAGGGTCTGCCGCGAACGCTGCGTTGCTACTAAATGGCGTAACAGGCTCTTGTGGGATCCCGTCGCCTCCTCCATAGGCCAGGTTCGCAAGTAGCCCGGGCGTCGTTATGGGGTGGTGGATGTTTAGCGAGTCGTAGTACATCGATGTCGGCGACGCCCGTGCCCCGCGAATCGAAGGCCTGGCGTACCGTGTCTGCCGGCGATGGTGAACTACTTTGATCGACTTTCGCTTATGGCTACGAGGCTTGTTCTTGTCCCTGCTACTCGCCTTTTGCGAAAGTGTCCCGGATCCCTCCCCGCCGAAGTAATGGCGAGCCTGGTCGTGGACGTCATACGGTGTTCTCAAGTTGGTCGGCTTGCCGCGGCCCAGCGCCTCCCGCACCGAAGCCCCGCCTCCGACGTCGCCCCGTGCCAGCGATGCCGACCGGTACACGTTGATGGTCACGGCGCCCGGCGAGACGGCCGACGAGTCGTCAGACCCGTACATATCGTCCCTGCGGCCGCTACTGTCGTGCGACCCCTGCCGCAATCCCCCGGGCGGCATCAGCGCGTCCTCCCCCCGATTGCTCCTGGGACTGCATAACGGGTAGGCGTAGTTCGTAGTTACGCTGCTGCCCTCCCTCCCCGGAGTCGACGTCCGCAGTGTGAGCGGCTGCGGCTGCGGCTGTTGTTGCTGCTCCCGCAGTGGCGCGTTGGGTCGGCTCTTGAAACGCGGGTGGTCTCCGCTCTGATGCTGTTGCTGCATCGTCGCTGCCTCCAGCCGGTTGTTATTCTTATACGTTTCGTTGTTCTCCCAGATCTGCGCCAGCTCCTGGACGCACTCGCCCTCCGTCGGGCGCCGATCGTTGCCGCGGCCGCCCCGCGGGCGGTCCGGCCAGTGGGAGAGCTCGTAATTGGCCGCCCAGTGCTCAAGCGATGCTGCTGCCCGCTTCTCCTTCCTTGGTTTGCTGGGGTCGGCGGCCCCTGGGATGCGCCGCTTGTTGTGCTTTCTGATGGTGCCGAAGACCTTCACAATGTCGTTCTTGTGGTAGTTACTATTAGGTATAGGCGTGGCCGCGGTTGCGGTCGTGGTCGTGTGCTTTCTGGTGCCCCTGGCCTGGGGTCCTCCTGTGCGATTGTGACGATGACGATGGTTATGGTTGTTCTTTTGCTGAAGCTTGTGTAGCATCTAGCTACGGCGGTTAGTAGTGGTGGTAATGTTGGTGGTACCAGGTGGTATTTCTTTGCTTTCTTTATGGGTTTTGTTCTCTTTGATGCCTGGGCTCTTTCTCAGTCGAGCTGGATTGCTTACTGGTGACAAACTGGTTCGGGTCATGTGTGAGTAATACTGCAGCGTACGGTACAGAAAATTCAGAATCAGAATCCAGGAATCACAATCACAATGGGCAGGTGTGCCGTGGTCCGGCCATTCATACTCATTCATTCATACGCGATGAATCATGGTCGGTCCGAGACAAACAAAAGGGGGCCGAGTAGGTGGGTATGAGGGGCCTTTGATAAATGAGCGCCCTTCTGTCTTGTTTCTGTCGTGCGTTCTTTCTTGATGCCCCCTATTTCGTCACTGTTGTTCAATGGTGAACGGTGAACGGGAGAAGAAGGCCCAGGGCAGCAGGCAGAGAGTAAAGGGGTTGGTCTATTACCAAGAATACCCTTTCTTTGATCGCCTTCCCTTCCACATGCTCTTCTTCGTGGTATGGAACCAACATCTTTTACGCGCTACTTGGAGATATGTGTTGGGTACGCGGGGGTAGCTAACTAACCGACTGTCCGGGGTAACGCGTGGGTAGGGAGAGATAGGGGATGGGGATGGGATGGGGATGGGTTGGTTCTTTGTCCCTTGTCCGTGCGGAATCAGCAGGACATATGCGAGCACAATGCATTACGGTATTTCGAAGCGGAGCAACGGGGGTGATTGACGGCTCTGGAAAGTTAGTTGATGGTGGGCTGTTGTTGGTTGATACAGTAGATGCAGCTTTTATTGTTGCTTCTGCTGTTATTCGAACAGCTTCCACTATTACTTCTGCCGTTATTCGAAAACCCTTTACTGTTACTTTTACTATTATTTAATTTTCTTACATGTAAAAAAGATAAACAGGATAGGATTAAGGTTATTAATTCTTTAAGGTTTTCCGAAACTTAAGCCACCGCTTAATTTAAGTAAAGACATACCTCAGCTCTTTCGGAGCTTTTCTTTACTCCCTCCAAGTTTGGTAACCCAGCTGTATAATGGCATTAATCGCTTCGCCAATGCCTACTCGGGTAGGATCAGAATCAGAACATGACGAAAATCCGATTATACGATTTACGAATGTGCAAGATCTTTTCCAGGCGATTAATTGCGTTTCTGGAGATATCCTCACCGTTACACGTATGTAAACCGCCACCTTTAATTTTCTTTATATGGCATACTAATTATTTAGATGTATCTCCTAGGCATTTCGCCCAGATCGAAAGAGAGAGAGAGGCCCGTAGGCGTAAATTTCGTTTTCGCCGTTATCATGCTAATTCGCAAATCCTCATCATCACGATCCCAACCAGGCTTCACGAAAAACTCCATCTCGAGCTTGACGAAAAATTTACTATCCGGCTTTCCCCGTGGGCCTTACTAGAGGGCTGGTCAAAGTTTGGCGCTGCCACATTCCGAGCAAGTGGCCACCCCGGAGGGGACTGTGGAGAGGGTGACTCTACTGGTGGCCCGCGTCCAGAACGTGATACAGCCGATGGATGGCCGACGTTGGTCATCGAAGCTGGGGATTCGGAATCGTTAGCGGAGCTACACGCGGACATGCGCTGGTGGTTTGCCACGTCAAATCACGATGTCAAGATCGTGATCCTCGCAAAGTTCGATCGGAGGCAACACGAGATCATTTTAGAGAGATGGGAGGAAGAGGCAGCAGCTCGATTAGGAGCTACGACAACCAGACGGGCGGCACGAGGGGGGTCACTCCAACCGGTATTACGACAGCAGATAACTATCAGCCGCAACGAAGGGACGGATCCTGTAACATACGATGTCTCTAGGGAGGCATTGGTGTTAAGGTTCGAGCTTCTTTTTCTTCGAGTTCCAGGTCCACACGAGGAGGATATAGTTATCACCATTCCGGAATTGCAGCGGTATGCGATGAGGGTCTGGAGACATGTCCAAGCCTAAGCTCCCCCCGTCAGCGTACCCCCCGCCACCGCAATGATCTTCATTGATGAGACTTAAGCAGCATCCGTTAAATCGATGCTGGTTTTCCTGTTCTTCTTGATATACTATACCAGCCTACCGAAGCACTAGGAAGATATCTCCCTGAGCTTAATATACCATCAGGGGCGAAAATATTCGCTGCGATTAAAGCCGGAATATACCAAGTTCTGGAAACCGCAGATTATACTCCTAACTAACGGCCCCCGATACTATATTCGCCTTATCTAATTTTAATTCAATAAAAAAGGAGCTAATATTAGTAAATAAAAAGATAGCATAGAAAGTTATATATATATATAGCGTAAGGTATATAAGATACTAGTTAAAATATATTTAACAGGTATTAAATAATAATAATAATAATAATAATTATTATTATTTTAAAACTTAATCGTTAATAATTAATAACTTATTTAATAATAAAATAAATATTATAACGGTAAAATTAGTTAATTAATTATTAAACCTAATTATAGGATTTATTTTAATAGTTATATTATAAAACTTTTAATATTTTCTTTATACATTTCTAAATTTACTCCGAATACGATTTATACCGTTCCTTTTTAAATGCGTAAAAAATCCCCAGATTTATACTATGTAACTTTAATAATTAATATAAATCGGGTCTTATCGTATAATAGCTTCGATCGTTTTTAAAAAAAGTTAAACTTTATTAAGTTTAAATAATTATAACCTATTAAAGGATCTCTTTATAAATAAATATTAAAATAATAATAATAATTTAATTATATATTATATAACTTTTAAATATCTTTTATTATCTTAATATCTTTCTTTGTTTTATATATAATTTTAAGTAAGAAATATATTTAATACATTTTTATACGAAGTAATATAAACTTTATTTTTTTTAACTATTATTATTAAAATTGTTATAAAATATAATAAAGCGTTATTTATAACGCTTTTATTTTACTTTTTACTTTTTTAAAAGTATTTATAGTAATTAATTCAATATTAAAACGGTTGGTTAAATACTTACATAGAAAATATAAGATAACGCAAGCTGTTAGCTAGCAGGGGGTGTTAAACGCACCTTATATACGGAAAGGGTCCTTTTAATCGGAAGATATATGTTCCGTTACTAGGCTATACAAAAGCTGTACGTGTACGAGAAATACACGCAACTTAGCCTAATAAAAACATAATTAATATCCTTTATATTTAATAATTAAAAGTTTTATTTACTTAATTTGCGTTATTATTAATTAATTAATTATTATTAAGATAATATAAGCTGTATATTAGTAATAATTATTCGTATATTTTATTAATTATAATAATAATAATATTATTAACGTCTTTTGTTATTTATAACGAACCTAAGGATTAGGATTACTTTAAAAACAAATTCCAGGTTAAAATGTACGCTTTTGATATATAGGATTATATCGATTTTAATTAATTACTTCCGTAATTTATTAAACTTGTCGGCAGTTAGTACTTTAAGATAATTACGGCTAGTGGACTTAGGCTAAAGAATATTACCTGGGACACCTTTTGTTATAAAAGAACCCTTTAAATATGGATTATGTATATAAGGGCGGCTCGCCCTAAACGTTTTTAATCTGCAAAATTATCAACATAAAGTTTTACGCTAATATCTTACATTTAATCACTGTAACTGTTAACATAGTAGCATTTTCTTGTTAATTAATAACCTAGTACGTTATACGAAATGGTTATTTGTAAGTTAAATTAATAAAAAAAGTACGAAACTTAAAAAAAAGTCGTTTAACTAATAATTCGAAAAAAAGTTAGGTAATTAACGATAGCGAACAAGTAATAAAACCCTGGGCAGCTTTTTATTAAACAAAACGGCTTATCCGAAACCTTATTCCTTTCTCCTTAGCTAGGACCTTTTTATAATAGGGATATTTTTTAGGACGAATTTTACAGTAAGGAAAAGGAAAAACAAGAACTTATATTAAATAAGGCAATAGGAAAAAAATCTGTTTTCGAGGCGTTTTTAAAAAATACGTTATTATTTTAACAGCCGAAAGAAAACCGATTTAAAACTTCTATTTAAAGATAACAAATTACAGCGAATTTAAATAAGCTTTACATATTTTTAAGTACCAGTATAAACGGCATTAAACGTAACGTTAGGGTACGAAAGAATAAGTATTAGCAGGTTAAAAAAAAGGTTAAAAAGCTGAAGTTCTAGAACGAAAAAAATAACGATATTATAAAGCGTATAAATACTATAATAATACAGTTATTAAATACGTTCCAATTTAAGACGTAAAATTTTAAAAGTTCGCGTAATATAAATATATAACCGAAAATATTATAAAACGTACTACTTAAAATTAAGGTTAATAACTTTAAGGAAGTACTTATCGTATTAGAAAACAATATGGAGGAAATTAACTTATTAAAAAAAAGCGAAACAAAACCTAAAAGGTAATTTACAAAAAAACCCGACCTTTCGAAAAGAAAGAAAAGTAAGTTACTTAAGAGAAAAGAAGTGGTACGTAATAACCCCGATAATTCAGATAATTCCCCCAGTATCCCCAGCAGCTCCTTAAGCCCTAGTAGCTTAAATAGCTCTAACGAATCAGGCGTTTACTTAAAAGATAAAAAGAAGGATTTTAAAAAGTTTAATAATACAGATATAAAGCTACGTTAAAAACGTTTTAACTTTTCGCTAAATAAGGAAAATCACTTAGCAGGCTGGGCTAATTAAAAGCTTTAAAGTAACGCCTTAAATCTTACGATAGAAAAAATTAGTTATAAGGACGGGATAAAGTTAAGTTAGTTAAACTAGCTCCGTTTAATAAAAACCATTACTAAAATTTGCAAAAAGGCGCCTTTAAAGTTAATTATAAATATCAAAAAAGGCACGAAAATATTAAGAACGTTCCGGAGAACCTATATAATAACAGGTAAGGCTAGGCAAAAATCCCTTTAGAAGAAGTTTAATAAGGTTACTTATGATAGAGGAAACCCGGTATAATTTATTATTAAGTTTTAAAAGCTTTTCCGTAAGGTAAAAAGCTGTGGTATATAACTTGGAACGGAAAAACAAATTATTATATTCCTTACTGTTATAAAGGACCGCGCTGGCAGTTAGTGCAAGACCATTTAGTTAGTGCTACGGCAAACGAATTACTCCTTTTAGCAGCTGATCGATAACTTTAATAGCAAATTTTATAACCGATTTAACAAAAAAAAAACAACGGACGGTCCGTTAACGTACGAAAGGGTAAGGGAAACAAAAATAATAATAACAATTCCCGAAATAACAAGCCCGTATAAAACAAAAACGGAAAACCATTTTGCTTTAATTATAGCAAGTATAAATACCTGGCAAAGGATTGCTTTAAGCCGTAAAAAAATAACAAGAGCAAGAAAAGGAAATAAGGCTAAAATAATGGCTAACGTAATAATAATAGTAATAATAATTAAAACAACCAAAATAACAGCTTTCGTAATATCCGTAACGGTAATTAAAACGAAAAGTAATTTATTTTTAAAGGTTTGAAAAACTTATACCGTTTAAACGGAAAAACCTTTAGCGCTTACGTTAACAAACAGCAGCTTTAGGACTTTATATAATAATACGACGAAATAGTTTAGGAAATAACGCAAAGAACTATAAAGGTTAAAAGCCTTAAATTACAGGCAACCGAAAGCTTTGAAATTATAGTAGTTAACTGTTTTAGAACAATTAAGGCGACAGTTATAAATAACGCTATATTTTTGCATATATATTCCTTTATGGAAAACGATAAAGATAAGTTACTTTAGGATTTAGGAACGAACGTTAATATTATTAACACCATCGGCGACTTCGAAAAAAACTTGGTACTGGATATTAAATCCAAGAGAATTCATATTATAACAGGTAGAAAACCTGTAATTACTACCTTTATCGGTACTGTTAAGTGGCCCTTAAAAGGCCCTAATAAAAAAAAAACAACGAGATTACAATAAAATATACGTTATTAATTAACGATTTTCCCTTAAAGGTATTTTCTGGAAAAATATTTTACAAAAAAAAGGTTACTTAAATAAAAATACCTTAATTAACCTTAATAAATTTAAATTAACAATTATTAACGTTTTCCGAAAAAAAATTCTTTTTATAACTTTATAAAAAACCGGAACTTACTGTTAAGGGCTTAAAATCCTTGAACGATAAGGATTATTAATAGGGATATGCGCTAAAGAAAGTATTCGGTAAAAAAAACAACGGTAACCTGGTTAATAATTTAAAGATAACCTTTATAAGAGTATTTAAAGATGAAAAAGTCTTTATAACAAACGAGGTTATAAAAAAATTATCTTTTAATACCGCCGCCTTTATTATTTTAATATTAAACGATTAATTTAAACCATTAAAAGGTTTACGGGGATAAATTTAAACCTTAACGATATAAAATCGTTTTTTTGTATAACCTGTAATAAAGGAAAAATACGGAAAATACCGTTTATTAACTTATAAAAAAAATAATATACGTAAAAAAAATCACTTGGTATAATATAAAAGCCGTTAAACTTATTAGTATCGAAAATAACGGTTATTTCGGGTTTATTATAAACGATTTATCGCGTTATAGGGAATATTATTCGTTTAAAATTAAGGACGAAGTATAGCAAAATTTATATACGTATATTATCCGGATATTTAAACGTTTAGAAACGTTATTATTAAATATAGAAGGTAGGAAAAAAAAGGTACAGATTTTACGTTTTAATAACGGTAAAAAATTCGGTATAACGATTATCGAAAATTTTTACGTAATAAAAAGTATTAAATTAGTAATTTCTAACGTTTATAACCAGTATTAAAATAAAGTTGTAAAACGAGGGATATAATTTTTTTAAAACGAAATATGCGCGATTACGGCTTAAATAAAGATATTAATATGTTTTTAGGATTTTGTAATAAAAGTAATAACGTATACCGTTAATAGAATTGGATAATTAATAGTAAAAAACGTAATACCGATCGAATATTTTAAGGATATATTCGAACTTAATAGGTCCTATAAGCTTGATAATAATTACTTTCGGATTTTTAATAGTAAATATATAGTTTTAATCGATAAAATTATAAGACCAGATTAGAAAAGTTAATAGCCCGTAAAGTAAAAAAAGTGTTATTAAGTTATTAAGGGATATATAATTATAAGATATAATTATTAAAAGGCGGTAAATTGTTAATAATACCGTATATTATTGTTTATAAGGATTTGGAAAAGCTAGGATAGCCCTTTAACCCGAAAAATATTATTCGGTTATTTCCGTAACCCGTATAAAAGCGATTAAAATACCGTTAAAAATAAGGTATTAAAGTAAAAAATAAAGACGATAACGTCGTTTTAAAGGACGATACGGATTAGGAAATTAAGTAAGTTAAACGAAAAAGGGGACGTTCGAAAAAAACGGTCCTTAAATTATACGTTTTGGAAACTTTAAACGAAATATTAAAGTTAATACCTAAGTTAAAGTTAACTTTAACTTAAAAAAGCGATAATAACGATTTTTTTTATTTTTACTTATTGTTAAATATTAAAAATTAAAACGAAAACGGTTATAGGCTATACGTTATAATAAATAACGGTTTATTATTAAAGGAAATTATGGAAAGTTTAAAACGTAAAATATAATTTAAAGTTATTTTTATTGAAATTAAAAAAAACTTTTAGTGCGGAATTTTCTGTTTTATATTAGATAATAAAATATACGGGTACTTAGTAAATACGAAATAAATACTGAGAAAAAAATATATGTTTATAAAAAAACTAAAAAAGTATAAGGCCTATATTTGCGTTAAGGAATTTATTTAACGGAAAGGAATTAATTATAATAAGACGTTAATTAATATTGTAAGGGCTATATATTAGAGAATCCTAATAGCGTTAATTATTACCTTAAGTTAGTATATATTTTAAATTGATTTTATTGTTATTTACTTAAACGGTAACTTATAGGAAAATATTTATATAAAGCTTTTTCTTATGTTAAAAACGTATTTCGACGTATACTCGGAGAACAAAATAAAGTACCAGTTTTCCCTTGAAAAAATTATTAAGTTAATAAACTTTTTGTACGGCTTAAAGTAGGCCGGAATTGCTTAGCAAGAAAAAGTAAAAAAGATATTCGTAAAGTAAAGTTTTCGCCCGTTAATTTCGGATAACGTAATATATTATAATCCGAAAACAGAAAACGTTATCGTTTTATACGTAAATAACTTCCTGTTTTTCGGCTTTAATAAATAATGTTTTAAGGATATCGTTAAAGGGATAATTAAGAATATATTTATTAAGGATTTAGGGGATATTAATTAATACCTAAATATACGAATTATCCGTTTTTTATTAACGGGAAATATTAGGCTGGATTAATAACAATATATTAAGAAATTATTAAAATTAATGGAACTAAACGTTATACGGAAACAACTTACGTTATTTATTAAGGATTACTTAAAGTATGCTATAAAGAATAAAGGCGTAATTAGTAAAAAAAAAACGTACGAATATATAAGCTTTATAAGGAAATTCAATTTTTTTAATTATATTAACAAACCGGATATAACGTTTATAACGTTAATTTAAGCTAAGTTTATAAGTAACTCGTTATTTAAATACTAGAAATACATTAAGTAATTATTGCGATATTTAAACGGTACGGTAAATTTATCTTTTCGGTACCGGAAGTTAAAAAATTACCCGTATCGGAAATATAACAACTTAAGTTTGTTCGGAATAATAGATATAAACTTTGCAGATAGTAAATTAATTAAGTTTATAATAGGCTGCGTATTTTTTATAACTGGAACGCCCATATTATAAATTTTAAAACTATAGGGCGTTATTATTAAATGCATTATTAAAGTAAAATATGTAAAAGTAAAAATAGCTATAACGGAAACGACTAAAATTAGGAACTTTCTGATAAAATTAAGGCTTATATTTAAAGGCTTTATTTCTATCCTAAAAAATAATATAAGTATATTGAAATAAATAACAGAGATATAAATAATACGGAGGAAACGTTATATTTAACTGGAATATTATTACGTACGTTAAAAAGTATAAAAGGGTAATATCAGTTTTTAATACGTAAAAAGTAAGGATAACCCAGTAAATAAATTGATAAAACCCTTTAATAAAGCTGATTTCGAATAATTTATGGCGAATTTAGGATTAGAAAAAATATAGAACAAATTAGAAAATATTTAAAATCGACAGATATAAAAATTTAATAGCTGAAATTATTTAAAGCAAAAAGGCGTATCGGCAGTTAGTATTTTGAAATAATTACGGCTGGTAAATTCAGGTTAAAAAATGTTACCTGGGATACCCTTTATTATAAAAGAACTTTTTAAGTATAAATTATGTATATAAAAGCGGTTCGCCCCAGACGTTTTTAGTCTGCAAAATTATCAACATAGAGTTTTGCGCCAGTATCCTGCATTTGATCACTATAACTGCTGATAAAATTAATAAAACCCAATATAACTTCGTATTCGAAACGATAAATCCGTTATATAATACGAATTAATATTTTAAGCAATTCTTTAATTATATTTATATTTTCCGGAAAAATTTACGAAGAAATCGATTATATTAATTACCTAACGAATACCTTTAAAATAACGATTAAAGGTAAATAAGCTTATAATCAGGACTTTACGGTATATACTTATAAAAATCGCAAATATAATACTTTCCGAAAAAGCAATAACGACCTTATAAAATAAATCCTAAAATTAATATTTTTAACAATTAAAAAAATAAACCTTTTCCTAGGAAAAAACTTACGAGAATAATACGTTAAGCCGGTTAAATCCGGTAAGGTATATGATAGCAGGCTTTTAATTAATATTTAATAAAAGTATTATAAAAAATTAAAGTAAGCCTTAAAATCGGTAAAAAAACTAAACGAATAAATTATAAAATAGCAAAAAGTTATAGCTTAAGGATAGTAATATAAAATCTTAAAAACAAAAACGACGATTATATAGGTTAATAACTTATATATAGTATTAGCATTTATTATAAAGATTTAAATAATTACGTTTTAAATAGTAAAAAAGCTTAAAATTAATAATAATACGATTAATTATTAGGAAATAACGGTTAACCTTTTAAATTACTGGATTATAATTTATTTATAACTTATATCTAAAAATATTAAAATAACGTTTTTAACGTCTTATAAAATATTCGCGAATTTTTTTAATTAAAACGATTTTGATTAAGAAAAACTTAAGGATAACTTTTAATTATAAGGAAAAACCCTAAGGCATAAATTAAAACGAAACGGTCGTAAAAGTTCCTAAATAAGCCGAAATAATAATAATAATAAACGAAAACGTTAAAAGTTAAACGTATAAAAGATTCGGTATAAAATATATTTAAACTTAACATATAAATTACCTTAATATTATTATACGTTTTTTAATAAAGCTCCGGTAAAATTTAAACCTAATAGGGAAATTTTAATATTAATTTAAAACCGAATTGTTTCCGATTAATCCTTAAAAAAAATTAATCGTTTATCGAAAATTATAAAGAAAATATTTACTTAAAAGATAAATTAATTTCTAAAAAAAGTAAAACAAATCTTAGTATACTTTTTAATTTTTAATTAACGTAATACGGTAAACGTTACGTTTTTCCCTTTAAAAAATTCGTCCATTTTAAACTTAAAATTTTTAATATATATTTTTAACTTTATTAATAAATTTTTAAATTATAAAATAATGATTTAAGATGATAGAATATACGTAAAAAACAATTTTGTTCCGATTAAAGAATATGAAAAAGTAAATATATTACTTTAAAACTTTAAAGGCTTAAAAACGTTATATTTATACGATATAACCTATTACAAAAACTTCGTATATAACTTAATATCTTTCCGGTAATTCCGAAAAAAAGGGTATTAATAGGATAACCGAAAAATTAATAACTTTATTCGAAATAAATATAATTAAATAGTTATTACGTTAATAAATAAATTTAATTAATTCGTTATTAAGGATACTAACGTAATAATTACTTATATAACTTTTACATTTTATAAACGAAACGTTAATTTATATATAACGAAACTATTACAAATCGGTAACGGTACGATTTGGTATTTAAAATTAAAATACCTTAAATCTGAAATAATTACTTAGTTATAGTTTTATAAAAAAAATACGTTTAAAAAGGTTTATAATAATTAAATATCAAGTATATAACAAGGTAAAAGTTAAAAAACAAATACGCCGAAAGCTTAAAAAAATTTCCCGATTAAGATAATAAATTGCTATTAATTTTACGAATTTCGAAAAAAACCTTAAAGGATACAAATACGTTATATTCGCTACCGATAGGTACTTAAACTTTATTTGGGATATTTACTTTAAAAACTAAAAATAAAATATATTAATTATAACGTTCGAATATTTTTTAAAAATCTTAAAAAATTAGGATAAAATTTTTTAACAGGTAATCGAATACGATAACGAAATCTTAAAAAATTATTTACTTAAAAACATATTATAATCGCCTTTTTTTAATATTAGATTCGAATTTTTAACACCATATACCCAGGCTTAAAACGAAGATATAAAACGTTTAAAAAGTATAATTAAAAAAAAATAATTACGATACGGAATAACGTTAAGTTACCTTCGTTTTTAATTGTATATATTTTTAAAATAATAATATATCTATATAATCGTACCTTTAAATATGCATTTTTTTAATAAAGCTTATACGAAATTTATTATATTTATTTAACGTATAGAAACGGTATTATAATACTTAATCGAAAACTTTAATAAATTTACTTGCAAATATACGGCTGTATAACTTACGTTATAATAATTACCGCTATAAAAAAAACAAAAACTTTAAAAGCTAAATTTTAAAACCTAAATTAACTTTTTAATCGGCTACCGATTTACGAATATTTACGAAATTTAAAATCCGTTAATTAATAAAGTTATTATTATTTAAAATATACAGTTTAACGAAAAAATTACTTTTTTAAGTAATATCAAACTTAAAAAACAACTTTTTACATATTATAAAAAAAAGTTATAAAAATTATTACGATAAGTAAAAATATTTAATTAGGACCTAAGTTACTTAAATATATATAAAAAAAAAACGAAAACTTAAACGGAATAATTTAATTACCGTTTAAATAAAAAAGGTAATTCCAAAATAACATAAGCGTACGAAACGTACGGAATAGGGAAAAATAAGCTTATTTGTATAAAATTAATTATCCCTATACGACAGTTACGTTCGAACTATTTCCGTTTTTTAAATTATTATTTTTATTAAAGTTTATTTTAATAACTGCTACGATTATTATATTAATAAAAGTAATAAAAGTAACTTTAAGTTTTTATTACGTTATTTAACGTAGGGTAACGATTAAAAACGAAAATACCTTACGGGTTATAAACGTAAACTTTCTGTATATTCCGTATTAAAAAAATAATTATCGATATAATTATAAAATATAAAAAGTCGTATTTAACGTAAAACGAATAATTTACTTTATTAATATAATCGATAATCGGCCGGTAAATTACGAAAATTTAAAAAAGTTAATTACCCGAAATACGTATTACTTTAATCGGAAAATTTCGATATAAAGATATATAGAATTTTTAAATCGCGAAACCGGATATATAAACGTAATTTATTATTACCGCTGCAAAGTTATAAAAAACTAAGTATATACTTTTTAAAAAAAATATTTCGTAAAGCCGAAAAAGCTTATTTATAAAGTTATAAAGAAATACGATTTTGAGAAATCGTTAATTAATTTTTTACTAAAAAATTTAAATTTTAAAATATATATAAATATACGTTTATAAATTCGATAAATATAATTAATTACAAAAATATAAAGTACGTCTTGTTATATAAGGCGATTAATAGTTAAAAAACGTTTATAGTAATATATATATATTTACTTTAACTAAAAAATTATTTAAAACCTTAATCGTTATTACGGCTAAATTCGATTTAAAATTAAAGTAGTATAATATTATTAACGCTTTCGTTAACGTTTAGTTATTTTATAAAATATATATAAAAATACCTTCAGAATACCTGTAACGTAATAAAACTTTTTTAATCAAAAAGGTTTTATACGGCTTAAAAAAGTTGCCGTTATTATGGTAAAAAAACTTTACCGGGACGTTTAAAAAATTAAAATTAAACCCCGTTTTTTACGAACCTTATTATTTTATTCGTTAAAAAATACTTATTTTCTTTTTTATAAACGATATCGTTATAGCATATCGTAAAAAAAATTAAAATTTCGTTAATTAATTAATTTAACAAATTCGAAAACGGTATACCCTTATAAAAGGTAGGAACTTATAATAATTCCTCGGTATCGAAATAATTAAAAACAAACTTAATAAAAAAAATTTAATTATCTTAATTTAACTTTATAAACAAATTGATTAATTTAATTCTTAAAAAAAATCTAAATAACCTTTTAAAAATGCCTATAATTAACGTTAAACTATTACCAAATTTTAATCTAGCTTATTTAAGCTTTATTAATAAATACTAAAAAAAAATCGGTTTTATTTTTTACGTAACGATTAATACATAACCCGATATATCCTTTACCGTATCCCGATTTACCCGTTTTAACCTAAACCTTAATAACGTATATTATAAAGTTATTAATTGAGTTATATTATATTTAATCGGAATTAAAACGTTAATGTTATAATTCGAAAACGAAAATTTATTAAATACTTAAAACGTCGCCTTTTTCGTAAATAATACGATTAATCGAAAAAACTTTTAAGTTTACGTTATAAAACTATTTTAAAAAAGTAATAAAATAACGGACGAATAAATAAAATATAATAATTATTTTTATAACAAAAACGGAATTATTATCCTTTACGTAGGTTACGAAAAAAACTTTATTTAGCTTTCGATTAATTAAAAAGCTAAAAATTACCTTAAATATTAAATTACTAAATATATAATACGATAATTAACAGATTATACGGCTTATTAACGCCGATATCGCCCTGTTATAAACGAAACTATAATACGTAAATATATATAACTATTAATTACGAAAAGCTAAAAAAAAAATTAATCAAAGTGGATTATACGCTTACAAACGATATACTAGCTAATAAACTAATTAAAACCCTATTACGCGAACTATTTAAACACTTTAAAAAGTAACTAAGATTAGTAAATATTACGGAAACCCTTAAACGGCGGAAAAATACCCTGCAAATAATTTCTAAAAAAAATTAGCTAATTAAAAGGATTTAATCGCCGGAAAAAAAAAAAAGCTGTGGCTTTAGGAAGTAATAATACGTAACGATTAACGCCATAAATACTTCAAAGCGTTAAAGGGATATATCAGCTAGCAGGGGGTGCTAAACGCACCCTATATACGGAAAAGGTCCTTCTGATCGGAAAATATATATTCCGTTACTAGGCTATACAAAAGCTGTACGCGTACGAGAAACACACGCAACTCAGCCCAATAAGAACACAACTGATGTCCCCTATATCTAACACAAGCCCCCTTACAAGCTAAGTTAGAAGACAGGGCTAGGACAGGACCCCATATAAATCCTGATACGAGACTGTTTAATAACAGTCGCTGATACGACCCGTATAGGGTTCGTAGCTTAGTTGGAGCTAACAATTATCTAACAGAAAAATAAAGAAAAAAAAGTATGGGTTATTATTACTATTTAATTTTTAAAAAAAAAAAAATATCGTTTAAACGTTTCGAAATATCGTTAATTAGTTATAAAAATTTAAGAAAGAAAGTTATTATTAACGTTAAAGATAACTAGTATTATTTAATGTTTTTTTTTAATATTTTATGATTATAAAAAGTATTTTATTACGATAGTTGAGGACTTCCTTGTTCGTTTCTGCTGGGCGAGCTTTAAAAACCAGAGCCCTAGAGATACGGGCGGATGACTTTAGTAGCATATGCGCGGATGGAAAGTTAATGGTACCGGTCCTGAGACCGGACTCCGTACTCGCTAACTACCTAGTCAGTTACAAGCTGACGGTGACGGTCATGTTGTTGCTGAGGACGAGCAGCACGGGAGGGAGATCGTGGCAGAGGACCTCGATGTCAGACAGGTAGCGCAGGCTGTCGTCCTCGCTTCTGCACGTGCCCTCAGCAGGGATAGGCAGCGTTGAGAGCAGGACGGCGGCGCCTCCGTCGCCGCTGTTGCGCCGCATGAGCTCGTTGAGGATCAGATGCTGCGCGCGGTTCGGCAGGTCGTTGAACGAGAGCGGCAGGCCTTGCGTCGAGTAGCTCGAGCCGTCGCCCTCGTCGCTGCGGTGCCGTGTGCCCGAGAAGCGGTACGACTCCAACAGCTCTGGTATGTCCAGGTGCACGTCTCCGGGTGACGGGGTCGGTTTGCTAACACCGCCACCACCACGACCGCAAGTGGCTGAGTTCCGCCGGGACCTCAGCGGTGTCCTAGGCGTCTGTGCTTCTCCCTCGCGCTCCGCGGGCGTGAGTCTGGGCCCAGCCCCCTCCTTATCCTCAAACCTGGCCTCGGGCACGGGACGGCTTGAGAGCTTCCTCATCGAGGAGTTTCGCGAGAGCTGCGGACGTTCGGTCTTCGCGGCGGCGCTTGAGCTCCCGGGCTCCGAGAACTGGAGCCTAGGCCCTGATTCTTCTTCTATCGTGATTTTCGTATCGGGAGTCAGGTTACTAGTAAAGCGACTGGCGGAAGAATGCCTGGACAGTGGCGGCCGGGAAGGTGCCGTAGCTGGGGGTGCTGTTTCTATAGTACTTGTCTCGCCCGACTCTGCGACCGTCCTCAACAGTGGCACGTTGCTTGCTGTACGCCTGGGAGGATCGATGGGCGTCGATGTAGGTCGTCTCTCAGGGGCCGGCTGTGTTGGTTCGGAGCTTATTGTTCCGTACCCTGACGGAGCTGTTGTACGCCAGCGAGTCGGATTACGCATGAGAGGCGCCGATTCTGTTGGAGTTGACTGCCTCATCATTATATCCCCGACGCTCTTTCTGCGATGAGGAGGGGCGGAGAGGCTTTGTCCTCTTGACATGTCAGAATCCTCAGAACTACGCCTGCTTGCTAGACTCGCGACATCGTTGAAATCAGCATCCGAAGAAGACGACGATTCGCTGTCGTCGTCACTAGAGTACGCTGAATCCGCTTGATCCGGATCAGGAAAGGCCACGGGGCTCAGACGGTGGGTATGAATGCCAAAGTTGACACCTAGTTTCGAGATTCTAGAGACTGTGGGATTCTTTGGTAGCACCAACAGATTCTGGACGCTAAATCGCCTAGGAGAACTGTCCTCGTCGTCATGGTGGGGATCAGAGTTCCGACGCCTTGTCTCTTCAAGCATGGCCCCGAAGGACGCCAACTCCTGCGATCGAGACATCTCGGCAGCTTCGTTCCTCAGACACTGTAGTTGCTTCCACCACTCGTCGTCTTTGAGCAACTCATTGACGATGTATGTTGTATCTGAGCGGCTGGTATCACCATTAACGATATACTCGTACGTTGGCAACTGCCCTGACGCAAGCGCAAACACAACTATTTGCGCTTCAATTCTTAGCTTCTCCAGCAGGGCCTTCAGTCTTCTCCTTTCCTCTTCTATTTCGTTTTCGTACTCCACGAAGACTAGGACACGGAGGCGAAACGCCTTCTTCCATGCTGAAACACTGAATAAAACGTAACCGAGTTGGAGGATCAACGTATCTAATTAAGGAAGTTAGTAAAGAGAATGAGAAGAGCCTGTTTTCGAGACCTACATGTATCGAAATTGCTTGTCAACACGCTTTTGTCGCCGCTTGTGATCTCTGCCGACATCTGAATTGGCCAAAGGTCGATGAACTTCTTAGTGTTGCCCCCATCGCGCCGTGGCGTTTCCAGAGCCTGAAAGCCTTTGCCGACAGCAACGTTGAGACGGTGTCGCAATGCAAGGTCTTCTAGGATCGTCATATAGCTTGTAGGCGATAACATGCCTTCCGTCCGCATCGCATCTGTGGGAAGGAAACCCTCTAAGAGCCGAGCCGAGGTATCCCCACGGCGTCGCCGGGTGGGCTTGCCATCTGCCTTCTGCGGGACTCGAGGTGTCGTAGGAGTGCTAGGACCGTCCGGCACATGGCCATGTGGCCATGATCTTCGCAGCTCATCCATATTGTAGAACCCCAAGACCGCGATATTTGGCCTCATGCCGCCGAGGCCGGCAGAGAGGATCAAATTCCGCACGCCCCACTCGATGCTTGGTGACATTGTCAGCTGGACAAAAGCCTTGATCCTGGAATATTCCGATATGTATCTGCTCCAGGCGGATTGCTGCAGCTTTGCCTCGTCGATCCCCGATATAAAATCTTCTGTCACAATGACGTGTCCCAATATGTAGAGAGCTCCCTTCTTCATGGAATTGCAAAATTGGATAAGGCGAGTGTGATGTCGGGGGTCGTTAATCAGAAGTATGATCTGCGGTCTCCAGAACTTAATGTGCTCGGGCTTTAGTCGCAGCAAATACTTTCGGACCTGATGGTATATCAAGTTCTGGGAGACGTCTCCCCAGTGCTTTGGTGGGCTGGTGTAATGTATCAAGAGGAACAGGAGGACCAACAGCGATATAGCGGATGCTGCATAAGTCTCGTCAATAAAGAACATCGCGGCGGCGGAAAGTACGCTGCCCAAGAAAGCAGTTTGCCAACTGAAGAAGTGGAAAGCCGGGCGGAAGTTAGGGGCCGACCCAATTTTGAGTAGGAAGCAGGCTAGGTTCATAACGAAGAACGTCATCTGTTAAGCTTTAGCAACGACCGACTTGATCTCGATCGAGTTCTCAGTCTTACCTGATAGCCCATCGAGATGAGTGTTGCGATCTGATTCAGGTCGGCAAACAACGCCAGCTGCGCAATGCCGTAGGTGAGGAGCACTGCAAAGATCGGCTCATCGCCACGCTTAGTCCCCTGCCCGAAGACTGCAAGGCCTGGCAGGAGCTTATCCCTAGCCAAGGCCTGAAGCAGCTTAGCAGCACCAACAATACCCATCAAGGCCGAGAAAAACGTTGTGGCGCACTCCCCAGCGAGTATCAATGGCGCATAAACACTGGTTGTAAAGATCACATTCGTATGTCGAACGAAAGAAACATGTGTTATGCTAGACGCCATAGATAGTGTCACTACCAGATAAAGAATAAAGGTGGATAACATCGCCCAAAGAGTCCCCTTAGGAATCGCCTTGCTGGGGTTTCGCAAATCGCCCGACATGGACGCTCCAGCAAAGATACCGGAAGTGGCAGGAAAGAGAACACCGAACATCTCCCTGAAAGTCTCCAGGCCTCTGTAGGCTGGACCCGAAGCGTGCGGATACAGATTCGAACTTAGGGTACGTAGGCTGGGACCGGTGAGCTCAACGCCGATGTCCGGATCACTGAAAGGATGCCTCACGACCATCGAAACCGGTATGCTGAGAGTTGCGATCACCAGGACGACGACAAGGCCATTGCTCGCCTTGGAAAATATGGCGCTACCCGCGAGGCAGAGGGCAGTGCAAACGAAAAGAGCACACGTTTCCATAGCGTAACTTTCCCAGAAGCCATGCGGGATCAGAGCTCCGAGATTGAGCTTGAGGCAATCGATGAGACCCACGATGTTGAGGGACGTGTTCAACACCTGCGAGAGATAGAAGAGAACCCCGATCGAGCCTCCAAATTCGGGGCCGAGAGACCTTGAGATCAAGTAATAGGCACCGCCGCCCTTGACCTCTCCATTGGACGCTATGGCCGACAACGAAAGCGTCGTGATGAAGTCCACAAAATATGCTATGACGAGTAGCCCTGATACAACCGTTTAGACGACTGCCGATACACCTGCGACGGACCGTACAACTTACCAAGGATTCCATAGAGGCCAACGACACCAAGAATGGAGCCGAAGCGGAGGAACATAAGGATGCTGATGATATTCAATACAACGGGTATATAGACGCCCGAGACGACACCCAGCTTGATCTTCTGACCAGGCATTGCCGAATTCATAACGCCCGTTTTGTCACTTCGAGTTCCTGGTGCCATGATGGCATGTGTGACCGACCTGCTGTTGTCGACTGCCGCCTTGACTGCCGCCTTGACTGCTTGTCTCGCACACCCTTAGAAGCGAGGAGAATGAATGGATTTGGACGTGCAGAGCAATTAGCACACGAGGTGCTAAGATAAAGTTCCCAGATTTCCTATTTTTCCTTGCTCCCGAGCCGCCGGTCGCGATGGGAATTCTGGCGAATATAGCATGTTTGATTACCCCTCTCGGGACTCTGAAACCCTGGGGACGTCAATGAGATCGAAGATCTCTGTGGTATCTCAGGCGATACAAAATAGCCAAGATGGCTAATGCAGCCTCGGGGTGCTAAGGTGTGCTCTTACGGTACATAGAATAGTGAGACGTCATGCCGCAGAAGCAGAGCTAACATTAGTGGACAAGGAGATCGCATGGAGAGCCATACATGCATAGCGTAGGGTGCATAAGAAACCAGCTAAAATGTATCTGCCAGGCTCTGGACAAAATAGTTGGGCCAACGTTTATTGTACATAGGAATTAAAATATGAGGAAGTAAATAATCCGTATCAGATTAATACTAATAGCTATTATGTAATTCGAAAGAAGTGAAACCTTATGATTATTCGATTTTAATAAAATGATTTTCATAAATAGATACAAAGATAATAACAGCAGTTTGAATACATCTTGGTAGTTAAAAGTGGCCTAACTGTTTTGTCCAGAGCCTGTCTGGTAACTAAGGGAAACACTAGATTTGGAGCCGGACTGCAATAACGTCATACCCTACTGTAACTGTATGTAGGGGAAGTTGGTAAAAAGCCACATCGAGTGGACCTGTTATTACATGTGATACCGATTATCAGGCCGAATATTAACATTTCTTCCAGGTACCTTCTTAGTGTTATGGATTAAAAAATTGTCATAGCCTTAATAACACGTATTTTACATTAAACCCGAAAATATTAACGCGATTACCTTAAAATAGAATGTTTATATTAAAGTGCTTGTTTATTAGTCTTTTATATAAAGCTTGTTACGAAACGTATAACTATAAATATAACCCACTCGTTTATAGTGTCCTGTTGGCGTGAATACTAAGTGCTGTGTTGGGTGTGACAATTATTTTGTCTACAACCTGCCTCTAGTGTCAGGTTTAACGTCGTTGGTATACTGAATTTTCGGATTCATATGAAGCTCGAAAAGGTTAGTTTATGGAAAATACCTTCTTAGGACGCTTACCCACAAACATCCAGGCTGTTGACAACAAGTAGGGATGTTGAATTCTGAACATATCCTGTCAAAACAATATTTATTGCGTACATTTGCCCTACCCCGGTGCGCATAATGTTATATGCACCTCATCAAGTAGGAAAAGGTAGTGTCGTTCAGCCGTAAATAAAGCTTGCAGGCGTGCAATTATGGAAGCCCTGAGGTGGGCCCGGCATGTATCCAGGCAGCTGCCAGGGTCTTTCAAAAGTGGAGATATGCACTTGTCCACAAGTACTTTACTAGGAGCCAAATCCCCGACTTGTAGACTTGTACGTAAAGGGTCGTCCCTCGGATAACCGGGATTAAGAAAGAACAGTGCCGGGCCCTTCGTTATCTCAGTGCGAAAACCGCCAATCAGAGGCTCACAGAAGAGGCTGAGAAATCACGTTGGAACTTATCGCAGGCAGGTGACTGATACGGCCGAATGAAAGTCAGCATCTCCATGTGCACCCGTGCTGCTGCTCCTGATTCTTCTCCAGATAACTCCAACTCGAGAGCGGTCAATAAGAATAAGTTCAAACGATAAACATACCCATCCTACTTAAACTTCTTTATTCATTGGTTCTTTGTGCGTCTCATCCTCTGAGTAGTCATTTTCCAATTCTACACTAGATATAATATCGTTTCCCTCTTTGTGGCCTTCTCTTGTGCATCTGCACCTGCACCTGTGGAGTTAGCTACACTGGGATTGATAAGGGTTCTCCTCCTGCGCAACCAATGGAATAGACACTTAAGGCACCGGACAGAGTAGATGGGAATCGATTTTCGGTAGAACCATAATTCAGGCGGTACAATGGCAGGCTCCGACCAAGAAACGAACTCGACTCCTCAGGCCGGCGGTCCTCTGGCCGCGGCCGGGCTGTTCTCATCGTCACCTTCTTCCTTGCGGAGCCGTACATACGGAACTTCGGTGCCACGCGCCGAATTCACTGCTCGACTAGCCTCGCCTGTTCCGGCAAATCCTGTCGGCACAACGTCGCCGTTGCGGTCGGCCTCACCCAATCCAATAGACTCCAACTCTGGCAGGCTAAGCCCTCTGCCCGGGCCTGGTCAGAGTGTACCGGGTCCGGGGAGGTCGGCTCTCGCTGCGGCTCTGTCGAGCTCTGTAGGGGCGTCACCACCTCGTCATGGCACTCCTGCACGACCCGCCTCGCCCGCGACTATGACCTCGCAGCCACAGCCGTCCACAACGCCGCCGACCTACGGTTCGTTCGAAACAAGGTCAAGATCAGCTGCCTACGAAGATCCCGAAATAGTCAAGCGACATTTGGTGCGGCCCTTCGACGCGCCCGAATCTAACGCGGGATCGAACTGTGATTCGGCGAAGGGGAAACAAGTCGGGGAGGTTAGTGGTGGGAGACAAGATGACGATGAGTTCTCTAGTCTCCGGCTACAAGGAGGAGATGTTACGCGTCAGATATATAGATGGACGGAGGAAGCAGATGACCGCCGCCGAACTCAGCGAAGTAAGAGTTTCAGTGCCCCTCAAGGTGAGCCCGAGAACGAGATCCTCGACATCAACTCCATCAAGGCGCCTGGCGGTTTCAGGCGCAACTACCTAAGAAGAGCGGCGCATGACCCATCGAGAAACCCCCATACACTGGAGGCTGGTGGGGCCGTCTCCAGAGGGAGACATGCGCCTCAGCTGTTCACCAGCAGCTTCTTGGAGTTTCTTACGCTATATGGCCACTTCGCTGGTGAGGAGCTTGAGGAGGACGACGAAGCTCTGTTGCCCGGCGAATATTTCACTTCCGGAAGTGAAGACGAGGAGGACATGTACGACAGCGATGAGGACAGAGAGCCAATGGAAGACAGCGCCTTGCTTACGCCCTCGAAACGCAAGAGGAGAAGAAAGGCTCGGGGAGGGAGTGGCACCAATACCCCGTTCAATACCGCATTACTTCTACTGAAGTCATTCGTGGGAACAGGCGTTCTCTTCTTGCCACGTGCCTACTTGAACGGCGGTATGGTTTTCAGCAACCTGGTCCTCTTGGGAGTCGCGGCCCTCAGCTACTACTGCTTCGTTTTGCTCGTCACCACTCGACTGAAAGTGGTAGGGTCATTTGGCGACATGGGCGGAATCCTCTACGGAAAATGGCTTAGGAATTTGATTCTGGGCTCAGTCGTCATCAGTCAGATTGGGTTCGTTGCTGCATACATCGTTTTCACGGCGGAGAACCTGCAAGCATTCATACTTGCCGTCACAAATTGCGAAAAGTACATCCAGATCACGTGGCTTATCTTGCTGCAAATGGTCATCTTCCTGCCGTTCTCTCTTTTCCGCGACATCGGTAAGCTCGGATTCACGGCTCTGATTGCCGATGCCTTCATATTGATCGGCCTCGCGTACCTTCTCTACTACGACATTCTCACACTGAGCACCAAAGGCTTTGCAGACATCATCCAGTTCAACCAAAAGGACTGGACGCTCTTTATCGGGACCGCCATCTTCACGTTTGAGGGAATTGGCCTCATCATTCCGATTCAGGAGTCCATGAAGACGCCGTCCAAGTTCCCAAAGGTCATGTTTTATGTCATGATCATTATTACCGTCCTCTTCATTACCATGGGTGCCGTTTCCTATGCGGCTTATGGGTCGAAGACCGAGACCGTCGTTTTGCTCAATCTGCCGCAGGACGACAAGCTCGTCAATGGCGTCCAACTTCTCTACTCGCTGGCGATCCTCCTATCGACTCCGCTGCAGATTTTCCCAGCTATCCGCATCATGGAGAATGCTCTTTTCACAAAAAGCGGGAAGTACAACCCATATATCAAGTGGCAAAAGAATGGCTTCCGGTTCCTTATGGTCTTCCTCTGCGCGTTTATTGCTTGGGGAGGCGCGGACGACTTGGACAAGTTCGTCGCGCTCGTCGGTAACTTTGCCTGCATTCCCCTCGTGTATATTTACCCGGTAAGCCAGTTCCATCTCTGCCCGTGCGCCACAAACTAACCATCATTTATAGCCGATGCTTCATTACAGGGGCGTAGCAAGAACTAAGTTCTGGAAGGTGTCGGATATTCTGCTCTGCATCTTTGGTATCATTGCCATGGCGTACACAACAAGCTTAACGGTAATTAGCTGGGCGAGTGGTTCATCCGGCAAGCTACCGAAATACTGCGACACAACCCATCTATGATCTCCGGGAGATTTGGGTGTGCTGTAGGCGGCTTCTACATTTTGTAACATGGTCATACAAAGCGTTTTAGTAGAACATTGCATAGAGGAGGTGTTGGAATAGTGTGCTTGTACATAGGATAGATTGCCTCGATTCAGCTAGCATACAGCGTGCTCGGATTAATTGAATTATTTAGTTCCCAGTCAGACCCCTCAATGGCTGCAAGTGAATGAATGCTCCGGTCTTATTACTGCGTTTCATTTATCTCGTGTCATTTTAACGGACAATGAGAAAATACCAGTCCTGAACGCTGAAGAACGCCAATTGGCTGGGGGGCTCCACCGGAGTTTAGCCGGTGGAGGAAACTCAGACGCATACGCATACGAGGTTTCCTGAAAGAGCCTCCGTTCATTCATTCTCTCTTTGCATCGTCATCATCAAAAGTGACCATTACCCATGTGCATCTTCTTGTTGTTGCCTTCTGTGTTACTTGGACATTAGGGGAAAATATCAATTGGCTTCCATAATTTGCTTTGCTCGTTCCGACAGCAGCGAACATTACAGTGTCCATCCACTCCGCCGTAGTCCGGATCGAGGTTGAGTCTGTAAGAGGGTAGACGGGCTGATAGAACCGACAGGATGAACGCACCAGATCGGTTGGTTCCCTTCTTCCTTCAAATGACCCCTCAGTTTTGTCTTGTGCAAGTGAATTAAAAGAGGAAGACGACGTCCTTCGCTGCATTATTCTTCTGATTGAATATGCATGTGGTTGGGGTGCTGCTATCAGCTGTTTGCAAAGGGAGGGTCTAGGTCGTCGAGAAAAGGGGATGGGCATTGAAAATGTTGGTGGAAGTGTTCCAAGTTTGAGATTGGGTTTTCGATAGGAAGGAGCGAGAGCTTCTGTTGCTGCTGGACGGTCTTGCACACGACCATCCTCTCTCTCCTTGGTGCAATCGATGAGCTACAACCTCTCGCTGCACAACATTCGCCATTTTAACTGCACCCAACTTAAGGAAACACTCGCACCTGCAAGATGGTCAATCAGAGACACGATAACCGGCCCGAAACTACGTTCGGCTTTGTTTTTTTCCTTGGTTTTGACCGCTGTGCTAACGTGACTTGTAGCTTCGAGCTCTTCCTGGTGGATGAGGCGGCGGGTGAGAAGAAGATCACCGAGAAGCCGTTTGCGGGTATGAATCGTCTGGCACCCCTCACTCGATCCGGCGCTGATGGTAGAAAGGCATGTCCAACACGTCCGACTTCATCCTGCTCAAGGAAGACCATACCCTGGGCAACCTCCTGAGCGAGCACCTCAAGCAGGCGCCCCACGTCCTGATGGCTGGATACAAGGGTAACCTCACTTTTACCCCACGTTGATCTCAGGAAGTTGTATGTCTTAACAATTTACAGTGGCCCACCCTAACGTGCCCGAGGTCATGATTCGCGTCCAGACGGACGGTACCATCACGCCTCGGGAGGTCATGATCGACGTGTGCAAGCAACTCGTCGCTGCGTATGGCCAGCTCGGTCGCGAGTTCACTCGAGAGTACGAGCTGCGCCGCATGGCGGACACTGGACACCAGGAGAACGGCACAAATGGCGGGGTCTAGGTTATGTGTTTCTCGGTTGTTTTGCGGAAGACTTTTGATATCCCCGGTAGTGTATTCTGTTCATGGGGAAGGGCATGGTCATAGACAGGCGTCTTGGTTTCTGGCTTGTGGTCTACGATGAACAGTTTGATCCTTTGTATCTGCATCTTGGTGGCGTAATTCATCTTCAAATTGACTGGACCATTGATGGTTGCTTGCTTTTCGCATCCTGAACTCCATCCTTCTATTAAGTGATCGTGGCCACTTGGATGTATCGTCAACTCACACTGGCTGATCAACCTGATATCCTTCTCTAGAATATTGAGACCTTCATACTAGGTGGTCTCCAGTTTACCCCATCATCACGTAGCTACCGGGCCCTCTCCCCCCGGTATCAACTGTATTTTCGGGGTCAGCCGCCTATCCTCAAAGACGGAAAAGGAAACACATACCATGCAGATGTTGTTGCCGTTCAGCAGGATTTTGGAGAGCTTGGTGTGGTTTCCCGAGTAGTCGCTGCAATGCCCATTAGAACATTGTCATAGCCACTCCACTTCTGGAGGTTCGAGGAAACCATCAATAACTTACAATTCCGTCACGTCCTCGAGCACCATATCTGGCAGAGCGGGCGCTGTTAGCATCTTTGCCCAAGAGCCTGAACACGTGGGAAGGTGCTACTCACTGACGTAGTCATCGAAGCCCAGCAGCGTCCCGCTGAATTCTACCACCGGCGTTGGTTAGTTAGCCAGCCTGCTCTCTTCTGCCCCTCCATGGCTGATCCAGGGCACGCATGATAGATGTATGTATGTATCGATGGATGGATAGATATACCCTTGTCCCCCTTCATAACGACCCATATCCTGGATCCGACACACTTGTCGATGAGTTCTGTGTCGGGTTGGTATCATTTCTACGGTTGACCGGGGATGCGGTGCATACCTAGAGGGAGAAGTTGGGACGCCATCGTGGACGATGAGCTCGGGCTAGCTGTACTTCCGAAGCAACCAGATCGACCCGGCGAATGTCAGATGTCTTCTGCTACGTCCCTATTGCAAAGAAGTCTGATTTATCGACTCCGCTGAAATTATTGTTACAATATCTCCTGATCGCCGCCTGCATGCGGAATCGTTATAAGGTTTGGGGTTGAATTATCGAGGCCGGTCACCTGATTTCGCGGCTGGCCGTTTTTTGGCTGACTAAGCTGGTTCCGGGACCTGGCGGTGCGGAAGCGATTTAACGTTAACCGCATTCCCCTTTCACCTTTCAACCACCCCATATATCGATTTGGGAGCGCGTCTGCCTGGACTTAGACTGCACCCAACCTCAGTTGTCAACATGGAGCAATGGTGTCCGTCCATTGCTCGTCCCTGAAATGCAAATGAAGTCTTTTATCAGTAATGGGCATGCTTATCACTATATAAATACTCCAAAACCCCCCAATGTTTCACTCAAGTTGGTCTCTACTCGGTGGGTCTTCCCAAAAGGCGAGCTTCGGTGTGCTGAGGAAACATATATACTCATGGGAAGTTATCTCAGGGCATACATACGGTGTCCTCCTCGTCTATCGCTTGTCATGGTCGCCCCGTCTCCGCCTAAAATCCAGACATGGGATCCTCTGCTGGGTGTCTCCTTCTCGCCAGCTCTGCGATTGTCGGAGCCCCCCGCGCAGGCGGCGCTTATGTTGAATACGAGGGCGATCACAACAAACAGTCATGCGGTCGAATCCGACGCCGCAGCCTATCAACCTCCTTTGCCGGAATTAGCGGGTAGCCGCAGAAGAACGCCGGAGGCTGAAATTCGACAGCGCCCTGTATTCACGAATAGCAGTTGTACGACCGCGGGGAAGGCGAGTGATAGGACTGAGACAGACCAAAAAGCAGTTGAATCCGGGCCTCCACCAGCTGTATTGAACTTCGAGATGGACGAAGAAATGTTCCATGCCGCAAAGAACGCCACGCCTGAATCTCTCGAGTCCTACTGGTCTTACACACAATACCGAGGGCCAACCGTGGATGGCAAGCCGGCAAAGGTCAAAGTCCATTACTGTCGGAGCAAGCATACGATGGAAAGGGTTTGCGAGCAATACTTCATGAACGAGAAGATCCTCGGCTTCGACCTGGAGTGGGCTTTCGACTGCAATAAGTCGCATGGCATTCGGAGGAATGTCTCTCTGATTCAACTGGCGAGTCCAAGTCGCATTGCTCTCTTTCACCTAGCTCTCTTCCCTGAAAAAGAGGGCTTCGTTGCTCCGTCCTTCAAGAAAATCATGGAAGATCCGTGCGTGACGAAGGTCGGTGTGGCCATCAAGGGTGATGCGACCAGAGTGCGCAATTGGATGGAGATCGACACGAAGGGTCTCATGGAACTGAGCCACCTGTACAGACTTGTGACATTCTCTGCCACTAGGCAATACGAGAACATCAACAGGAAGCTTGTGCCGCTGGCGACGCAAGTTAAAGAATTTCTTGGCCTCCCCTTGTTCAAGGGCCAGAATGTCCGCTCAAGCGACTGGACGAAGCCTCTGAGCATGCAGCAGGTAACATGTGAGTCTCCGGCCCTGTACCTGACTCTATGCCCCCGAGATGATCTTACAAGTTCTAGACTCCGCATCCGATGCATATGCTGGATTGCATCTATTTGCGACGCTGGACCACTATCGGAAGCAACTCGATCCTTGCCCGCCGATGCCATATCACGCCGAGTTCAATCTACCAATTCGTTTGGCAGAGGGCATTCAGCTGGACTCTGATGATGAGCCTACTGAGGCATCCGAAGAGACGCTTGCTGCCTCGACCACGTCTGACGATTACGTAGCTTCCGTTTTGGAAAGTATCAAGATAGAGGATGTCGATCCTCCGGACGAGAAGCGAAAAACTCGCCGGACTAGAGCGAACGCTAAGCAACCTCCGGCGGAAAAACATCCACTCGTAGAGGCCGCCGAAGATAGAGCAGCCTGCTATCGAAACGCGCACCCTGACACCCGGACCGGTTTGGCTGAACTTAAAGCGTACTATCTCTGGTATAGTCACGATCTCACCCCAAAAGAGGTAGCACGCCTGTTGCGGGATCCGCCGTTACAGGAGTCGACGGTCGTCGGTTATATCCTTAACGCCCTCGCCCGCGAAAAGCTAGCCTACAACCGGGATAAGGTACGTTACGAGCTCGCAAGCGCAATGCCGATTCTGCACCCAAAAAAGCGGTCATTGGTAGCTGTTGTTCTCAAGGAGGAAGGTGACCTTGTCGAGTCGCCGCCTAATGAAGAGGCGTAACGTGACCTGTGGTATAGACGCTTGTATGATGCTCGGCCCGACTAACTAGAACCAATCAATGGGCCATTATGTATCATGTTGAAGTTGCTTGCATGGGACTGCGTTCGACTACCTCTACCCCCGCACTCCCCTGTATTCTACTACCTGCTATATCTTCACCCATACCCACCATACGGACCAGACAGACACAGACTCTGGGATTGTTCACCCTAAAAGGGTATCATTGACGAGTCTTGTCTCAGCCTTCATTCATTTTTCTAAGGCAGCCGGTCAGGTATATTAGCAAGAAACTTTTCAGTACGCCGGACATTATCCTCTCGAATCAGTCGTGCCTCTTCCAACTTCCCGGCCTGCTCAAGAAGATCTTCAAACGACCACCGTAATAGAATGGACCGAATGCAGTCAGCATCCGGAACGGAATCCGTCATCTCCAAGATCTTCTTGGCCGGCTCTTCCGCCTTCTCCAGCTCGTTGGCGTTCATCAGAGCGCAGAACATCGCCTTCTGCGCGTAGAACTTAGGGTAGATGCTGAGCATCGCGGGTGGTGGATACTGCAGCAGCCTGTCCTTCAGATAGCTCGGGAAGTTGTACGACTCCCTCAACGTCCTCCCCCCGCAACCGCACTTCCCCTTCTGTTGCATGATCCGTGTGGCCGTCGACAGGATGATGAAGGCGGCGATGCTGATGTACCAGACGCGCGTCTCCTGACAGCTGTGCACCAGCTCGGTTATGCCCTCGGGCTTGGCGTACTGGCCCAGCCACTCGGAGCTGCGGATGAATTCCCAGATGCCCCGGGCCACGAGGCCGTCACGTGGTGGTTGTTGTTGCCCCTCGCCGGCGCGGCGCAGGTCCTCCAGCTCGGCTTCGGCGCCGTCGAAGAGGCGCTTGAACTTGTCCTCCTCGGCCTTGCACATCCACTTGATGTGGTCGAGGTTGCACTTCCAGGCCCGCTCGGCTATGTCGCCGAGCTCATCGTCGAACCCGGCTAGCGCGCGCGCCACGGTCCGGATCGGGTGGTCCGGCACCTTGGACGCTGCCATCTTCTCGACATAGTCGAGAAGGAGACGTAGCAACGACATCTGCTTCCAGTGTACCAGCTCATAGACGGTATCGACGATATTCCACATCAGCATCGTGTCAGTGGACGTGATTGCATCTTCGACGAGGAGAAACGCCCTGCGGATCGCTTTACCTGCTAGACGGCCTTGGCCGCGGGCGAAGAGTAACCTGGCCAACCCGAAACTCCGATACATCTCGGTGCTGGCAAAGGTCCCGGGGAGAATAGCGAGATCCTCCGCCCTAAGAGAATGCACAAGTTTCTCCAGCCCGGCTTCCCGTGGCGCCCACGCTTTCAGCCTGTCGAAGATGGAATAGGCCCTCAACTCCGCTGGTGTGCCTGGCAGCCGATGTGGCACGCTGACCCCGACTCTGACTGGATCTTCCCTTCTCCTGTTACGTTTTCGACTTCTGCCGCGACGACCCCCGCAGGATGTAGTGTCCGGCAGGCGAACTGGCTGCCGATCGATTCCCCCGGTGTCGGCATTCGTCGTTTCGGATTCCGTTCGCTTCTTGCACTTGTTCTTGAAAAGGCCCCATTTCCCCAGTCGTATCTTGTACATCCGCGCCCTACGTTGTGATTCGATGTTAGCGGGAAGATGAGGCATCGGCCGTTTTTAAGCCGTAAAGGATCTGCGATATTGCGACCTACGTTGCGCTGAACCCGTAGTAGCATCTCATGTGCTGAACAACTTCGTGGAGGTGCCGGCGCTCGGTTATATACAAGCGTTCGATATGTGGATACATATCGTCCCATTCACGTTCGGCGTATTGCCGCAATTCGCTTTTAGGCGGACCCTTTGTACAATCGTCAGTGGCTGACGGCCGAGAACGCACCAATAGCTTCTTGTCCGCGTCTAGCTGCATGGCTTCACATTCTTCCTGCTGCGCGGAGACTCTGCAGGCGGTGAGGGGCGTCTCGCAGAAGCTCATGTTGTGTAGCGTGTAGCGCGTGGTCTGGGTCGCTCGGGTGTGATTAGCGTTCAAGCCGCTAACAGTCAGCAATATTAGGATGGACATCGTACCTATTGAGTTGCCACCCAAGTGATCAATCAAGGCCGGGAACCAAGAACTTTGATATGTAAAAGAACCGTACATGCGCGAAAAGACGACTTCCAGCGTCCGTGATAGGACTGGAATCTGACCTCATACTTAAGTAAGGACATCAAGGCCGCGAAGCCACCACGAGACTATCGCCTGGTAAGGCCTACTAGTTACCAGGGCTTATGCGGTGATCGAGATCAAGGAGGCGGGGGAGTGCCGGGCTGTATTCTCAGGGGTCAGGGCCAGGGGTCAGGGGCTAGGGCTTGGGTCTGGGCAGCTAAGCTGCATAGCATATGGTGCAGTTGTTGTGTGGGTCGCCGTTAACGCTCGTGTGTAGTATATTAAGTATACTAATAATTACATATACTCTTGTGCAAAGAGTATGCATGCGGGCTGGTGCATGCCCAGCTGAGGCTGACGGATGCATGGCGTCGAATCCTTGATTGTGTAACCCTAACCTTAAAGCGCCCATTAGTGGGACTGGATGGACTTGATTTAAACTGACTACATATTACTGCTCTACCTCTCCGGCTTAGACAAGGGAAGAGGCAGAAGCGATCGGGTCGTGATCCTCATCCATTCCTAGGGGTTTCGTTGAGGAATAAAGCGGGACTTTTCTTGAAGACGATGCCGGTATGGTGATATGTTCCCTAGGTACGATAATGGGCAAGCTAAGCGAAGTTCGCTCCTGCTGTACTTGACACTATGAATTGGGACAGGCTACGAGTACGAGGATGTCCCTCACGTGGGTAGACTGGGTCATGGCAACGGTTGAAAATTATCTAACTGGATGGAGACTAGTAACGGCCGAAGTCCCGAGGGGATATTCGAATCCCAGTCTTTCTCTGCGATCGGCCATGGACTTGTCGATCTGTACAGTAACTAGCAGTAGCCCAAACCACAGCCGCTCAGTCGACGATCCCCACAGCGGGCGAGCGTATGAACAGGCAGGTAGCGACGGAAGCGAGCCATCTAAGCTCCAATCAGGGACCACACGTAACCTTGCGCCTCGAGCTTCTAGAAGGGGGCGTTCGTCACCCATACGGGTTCCGCCAGTTTCAAGAAGCGACCCCCCAACTTTGACCAACCGGGATGAGAAGGCCACGTGTAGACAAGGGCAGGAGGGCCGAGTGCCGACGGTGACGACGGTGACACGGTCTCCCCCCTATGTCGTGCCACAATATAACGGTGCCCTGGATGCGAACGGGCGAATCGCATAGCCCCGGTAGTTAGCAGGTAGGGGCTTCCCCTGGCTAGCGTTCAGCCTCACGGGAACCGCAGGGCACAGTGGGGTCCGACTGGGCGTGGGGCAAGGGAGTCCGCCAACGGGCCGCCGTTGATCCCCCAATTGACCCCACAAACCTCCCTAGAACCCACGATATACAATGACGCTAAACTCCAGGAGGATCGGTTAAGCAGGAGAGCTGACGAATTGGCCTCACTTAGTAGCTGAGCCACTTGTAACTGGGCGCATACGGATCTCTTATTGATAGACGGGGTCAAATCAGAAGTTGCGAGGACCTATCTATCTCTAGAGACTATATTCCTTGTGTAACCGTGCCAGGGTGAAATGTCGGCCGCGCTGCATCATTTTTACTGGGAAATGCTTATCGGGAGAGCCTGTTCCTTATTGGTGGACTTATAACCTCCTCTCGTCATCAGTGTTCACGACTTCGTCTCATTAATCCGAGTCCTAATAGTGATTCTTGCAAAGCTTATTAGGTGAAATGGAAATTGACGTCGCGGTTGCCGTAGAAGAAAGAACAGGAGTTCTACGTGGTCGTTAATCTCAATAGCTTCTGGAATGTCATAGTCGCGAATTCGTTACCCCCTCGGCATCTTCCCCATCTGCCGTTCCTTCTGCACGGCACGTACGGTGCATATAGCGACCCCTGTCGAGTCAGGGAACAGGTAGACGCGGCTTACCACTTACTCGCGCTCGTTCGAGGCAAGACTTTGCGAGAGCTAAGATGTTGATTCCCCGTCGATCTGGGAAAGTGGAGTACGCATCCAAGCAACTGCGTCTCTCCAGATACGGCAGGTCAGCTAACGAATCTATGTTGGCAGGGATAGGGCCGACACATGCAATCTGAATATAGAGTCCACTCAGTCCCTTGTTTTATTGCCGGAGGAGCCCAGTATTCGTAGAGCTCGTGGGTTAGTATCACCAGTTGTCTCTTGTACTGAACTATCTAACCGCTAAGCAATTGGATAGGAATCCATGTAGGCAGGTACATAGTCTATCGGAAACAGATCCCGGAAAGTTACAAGACCCTCCTAAAATAACACAAGGGGTCGAGCGTATTCGAGAACCAACGGTATCCACATGCTGGCATGGCTATCCACCTAAGTAGATTGCGGATCGTATGGTTACAAAAAGCCGTCGCAATACCTAGGACACATACAGCGGCTTGCCGATGGAAGTTATCCAATTGCTGCCCGGGCTATAATGGAAGGAATGCATACGTCCAGGCAGACGTATAACAGAAGTCTTGGCGACGAGAAACAAACCGCCAAGCGTTTGTTGCATATGGCGGATCAACTTACCCGTCGTTGCACAGCCATGTGATCAGCGTCCCCTCGTCACCTGGCATCTAGGGGTAATGTCCTATAGACAAGAGGCTATAGACACGTACCTCAAACTCCGTCGGCATGTATGGCTAAATCTAGGCATAGGCCAGGTCAGGAGTAGATTCAGTTGGCAGAATCAAAACCGCAGCAGTGGCAGCAGCCGACCAGAACCCAAGCGATCCTGCAACCAATGCAATCCGGTCCGTTAAGTTTCAAGTCGGTCCGCTGCTTTGACGGGGCTTGATTCGTACCTTGTCCACTTCCCCAGCAGATAGGTGGATAGGGCTAATGGTAGATGAAGGATAACTGCGCGCTCGCTCGCGTACGTCACCTAAGAGCCCAGACCCCTTTTTAAAACAATGGCAAGGATCGCCGCCCATACCTGTCCCCTGAGTGGATTTTGGGTCAAGGCAACTACTCATTCGTAATCTTCTAACACAGGTTTCTTTGCGGAAGACCTCATCTGCCTGTGTCGGATAGAGCGGTGAGTAAGCGCACCAGAGAGGCCAGCTATACATGACACAATGCATATAGCGGTAAACGAAATGCAAACCAGCGACCTTTGACGACTGGTAATACCCGTGCCTTTACGTTGTCCTCACGGCAGGAACCAATGCTCAGGTAAGGCCCAAAAAACGTCTAGAGTTCCCACAGAAAGCATTCATTGTACGCGAGTCAAAACTCCTTTTGCGATGAGCAGCGTCTGTTACAGGGAGTATGGGGATGTGTCCTAACACTCCTGGGATCTAGTGCTACAACCCCCTCATCCCCTCGCGTGCGCCGTCCCACGTAAACCCCCGTGCGGCAACACGTGGTCCCATGAGACACAAAGCTTTAGAGAAGTCGGATAGACGCACCGGTGAGATGAGACGGGCGTTGGTGAGAACCCGCAACCAGGGCAGTCAGCCGCTTGTACAGAAAATTGAAGGCATGCATAACGCCATGGTGGGTGGGGTGGAACACGCCGTACGCGGCTATTCCGAGGATGCCGGCTTGCATGCAGACAAGTCGGATAATAACCGGGGGTTTTTCTGTCAAAGCATGCTAGAGTCGGAACCGTATGCCTTCTACAGTAGGTATGTGAATAGGATGTGCATGAGCTCGCTTTCGAGAACAGGGGGAGGGTGCTCGAACGGATAGGAGCACGGAGATAGGAGGTAGTAGGCAGCAGCGAGAATAGGAGAATAGAATACGAACCGCAAGGGGGCAGGATAGTTGACTCCGAGGCGTCTTCCCTGGGACTGGGAGACCTGCTGCCTACCTACTCCCGTGCTAAGATTAGTGAGCCGAGGCGTAGAAAATGGGCCAGCAAAAGCTTATACGTCCTGTCCCCCCTCCGTTTGGGGCGCTTATTACCTTTCCGCGCGTTCCTGACCTTGGCATAAGCGGCATGGAGAACGTGGGTGCTTCTTCACTAGCTATCTCGGAGATATTACGCATATCGCCTTCCAAAACGCCTATGCAGGGCAGACATATAACGGAGAGGATACCTAGGCCGCAGGATCGCCTTCGTCAGAGAGGGTGGTGTAAAGGATGTGGTCTGATCGGCCGGCTGAGACCGTCTGAACTCGGCAGATGGCTGGAATGCGAAGGGAGTGCGTGTAATGCTTGGTCTAGGGCAATGAATACCATAGCAACTGAGTGGTTAGGTCGGGCCTGTTAACCGCACGTGGTGGTGATGGAACTGTCCCTGCGAATACTTTCTGGGACTCCTTGCTTTGCTCCGGATCAGTGTATCCTTGCGTGTGATGCCCGCGCTCTTTGTACACGCAGATACGTTTCGAAAGGCGTTGGTGTTTATCCCAAAATTCCAAAGTTTATTGCGTGTAGACGTCTGACAGAACCTCCACCAGAACCTGCTTGAGACGATGAAACCCTGCCTACAAGTTGGTAGATCCTACTGAGGCTTAGACATACCGTAATAACAGCCTGCTCATGAACCGACGACCAATCGTTAGACTCTCCGGCCGTCTTATCCGTAGTAAGTGGACCAGAATCAGAACGACAGGGCCTCTTTAACCGCCATTGCATTTGTGTGGGTATACTCGAGGCCCAACAACTCCTATCTATGTGCACTCGCAGAACTTTTCCGATCCCGAAAACACCCATGATGATACGCGATACCCCAGCCCATTAGTCTAGGCTCACTACTCTACTCCATGCGATCTAGGCCCCCAACCAACGCTGCTACCACTACTGCTGCGCCGCGAGCAGATCCTTGCCCCTGTTTACCTGCACCTGCTTGTCCTCGCCGGCGCTGACGATGCCCCACTGCCTGTCCCATGCGACGCCGAAGACCTTGGCGCCGCGGCCGGGGACGTCGCTCTTCTTGTTGTTATTCGCCTTGTCGCCCTCGCGCTCGATGACGTAGACCGAGTCGCCGACGCTGCCGCCGCCCTCGGCCTTGGTGCCGGCGCGCACGCTGCGCAGGTCCCAGACGCGGCAGGTACCGTCGTGCGAACCCGACACGAGCGCGTAGTCGTGCTCAGGCGACGCCGCGAGGCAGCCCACCATATTGCGGTGCCCGCGCAGCGTCATGACCGAGGTCGCGGCCGCCGAGGCGCGTGGGTCCACCAATGTGATGTGCCGCGCCGACGTACCCGCCCCCAGGAGGCCGCTCGGCAGCCCGCAGAGCGACAGCAGCGGGTGTGCCGTGGTCAGCGTCGAGACCACGAGGGATGTCGTCAGGTCGATGGTACGGATCGTGTGGTCTTGCGATGCCGAGTACGCCACGGTCGCGTCGTGCGGGTGGAATATCGCCGCGGAGGCGGGGGAGGCGTGGATGGACATGAGTGATAGCGGCCCCCTCTGTGGTGCCGAGGATGAGATTTTCCGTTTCTTGTTGGCGTTAGCGTTTGCGCCGGGTAGGAGGCTCGTGGGTGCGGCGGGCGCCGATGTCTTCGACGTTGTCCAGAGACCAATGTTTCCGTCGCTGCCGGCGGTCACAATGCGACCCGTGGGCGTATGCACATCTAGAGATTCGATACAGGCCTTGTGGCCGTAGAGTTCCAAGGTCGGTTTTAAGGTCCCCGAGAAGTGGTCATCGGCTTCCGCGTACTTCCATATCCTGACTGTCCGGTCAAGGCCCGCCGATGCGATTTGTGTTGCCGACATGAACTTCGCTGTCTTGACGCTTGCCCCGTGACCACCTTGGCTGCTCGATGGTGAGGTAGCGATCACCGAGCCCGAATTGTTCCATATCCTTAGTAAGCCGTCGTACGAAGCGGATAGAAGCCTATCCTGGCCTGTCGCAAACTTCTCTCCCGACCAAATACCTGCGCGAGAGCTCTCTGACAGAACATCCACGTCGCTGATCCAGTCGTCGTGTTGGAAGCTTGCCTGGTAGCTGGGCGGTAGTAAGCTCCGCACATACTGTAGGGTAAGGGTTGTTTCGTAGGAGAGTCCATTGGCTTTCAGGTACTCGTCGAGGGACGTGCGCAGGAATGCGCCGTCGATAAGAAAGTCGAATGGTATCGGCGTCGAAGTATTGAGCATAGACTCGGAGTTAAGAATCTTAGATAGCCCATATCGCTTGAGGTCTGGTATAGCTGTTAGTCTATTCTTCCCTCGGACTGAATCCAGAGCCAGGGTAGCGGCTGCGATCCATACCTCCGGGAACGAGCAGCTGTGTTTGGCCCTCGGGTAGTTGGAGGTCTGGGGTTGATGTTGTGAGGTTTATCCTGATCTGCTGGGGCTCAGACGGCCCCGGCTGTCCCATGGAATCCATGCCGCTGTCGAGTTGCGATGATTATCGCAAGTTTAATATGGCGGTTCAGAATAGGTCCTCTCCAATTGAAGAGGAGATCGTGATTATTAATGGTATATGGGGAAAAATTTAAGTAAAAAATTCGATTATAAGGCACAGCGACGGCCAGCTAGTAAAATGCGCAAATTCTAGTATGAAAGTACAACGTGAAGATTGTTTTCGGATCAATTCAGTCCCTCTTTAACTTTTTTCTGAAAAGTTTCGACAGCCTTGTCCGGGATTTTCAGCCTTATATGCCCCGCCAAAAATATTGGCCAATGACAGCTTTGGATGTGTGGCTGAGCAGCAAGTCAAGCCACAACGTCAGAGAAGCTGCAGCCCCACACCCATTTAACGCCAAAAAGCGCGTCCCTTCCCTTATAGGCGCGTCTAACTACGCGGCTCCCAACATTAATACGACAGCATCCCAGGTCACATAATTCATCCGAGTGGATGATCAGACTCCAAGATGGCTGTGTTAGATGAAATACCCGGTAACATGCTCCGGAAGCCTTCGTAAGTCAAAATATGCAATTGGGATTAGTACGAGGCCTGATACTGACCGACAGCTAGGGGCAAGCCGGGACAGAAGCTGGAGAGGGTAGCTTCGAGCTACAAACCCTTCCACTCTTTTAGACTGAATAAGGAGAAGTCATATCAGCAACAGTTCGCTGATATGTACTTCCTGCGTCTCACAAAGATCAAGCCGGCCGTGGAGCAGATCGCAGCTGAGACCTGGGGTGGTACTGTTATCGGCGATGAGCCCGTCAAGCGGGTGGAGCGAGTGCTGGATATTCGACAGGGTGAATTGTGTTGGGTTTCAGGTACTGTCTACATGGAAATGTCTCTGAAGCCCAATATTCTAGAGGACGTCTCAAAGGACGTATGTGACGAGCAGCAGCCCACCCCCTAGATACGGATCGCACAGAATGCTGACACTCGGTAGAGATGGATCTCAGCCCCGATATCGAATAACAAATATTATTCCGGAGACGGCTCGGATGCTGTGACGTTGGAGGACGAGTCGGGTCGGATTCGGCTTGTTGGGGATGCCCTTAAGTCCGTCTTTCTCGTTACGGGCTGTGTCATCGCCGTAATGGGCACCGAGAACGCCAACGGCGAGTTGGAGGTCATCGACCTGAAGCTTCCGGATCTCCCACCGCAGCCAGAGCGGTGGTCCCTATCAAAGCCTCCAGCAACGAATGGCACAAGTAAAGCCGAGAAGGAGGACGAAGACGAAGAGATGACTGATTCCCAGTCCAGAGGAAGCGGGGGCAAGATTGCCATTGTATCCGGCCTCAGCTTCTCCGGCAACGACGCATCGCACGCTTTAGAACTAAGTCTTCTGCTAGAGTATCTACTAGGTGAGGCGCTAGACCCCGCAGCGCAGCAGGAGCTATCGCAGATCAGCCGGTTGATCATCGCCGGCAACTCGATATCTCTAGAGGAGCGGCCCATGGCAGAAGACCAGAAGAAGGCGCACAAGAAGTACGGCTACGACAGCAGCTCCTACAACGCCCTGCCCTCCCAGCTTCTCGACGAGTTCCTCTCCACCCTCCTCCCCACAATACCCGTGACGCTGCTCCCAGGAGCGCAGGACCCCGCAAACGCGAGCTACCCGCAGCAACCCATACACTCGGCCATGTTCCCGAACTCGCGACAGTACACGGTCGCACCGACGTCGTCCGAGGCGGGTTGGTTCGACACCGTAACGAACCCCTGGGAGGGTGAGCTCGACGGGTGGCGGGTGCTGGGGACCGGCGGCCAGAACGTCGAGGATGTCTTCAAGTACGTGGACAGCGACGACCGACTAGGCATGATGGAGGCGATGTGCAGGTGGCGATGTTGCGCGCCAACCGCGCCGGACACCTTATGTGAGTAACCGCGTGAAACGCACCTTTTAAAACGAGCCGGCTTGCTAATCGACATAGGGAGCTATCCGTTCCAGGACGACGATCCGTTCGTCATGGAGAATTGTCCGCACCTGTACTTCGTGGGCTGCCAGCCCGAGTTCGGTACGAAGGTCGTTCACGGTCCTCAGGGCCAATCTATCCGGCTCGTCGCGGTACCTTCGTTCTCAGCCGCGAAGGAGATAGTGCTGGTGGATTCCGAGACGTTGGAGGTCACGAAAGTCAAAATCGCGGCTATGTGATGAGCCTGCTATGGCGTGCCACAGCGGAACTGAGAAACTAATAATGGAAACTGGAGAATACTTCGGGAGAGCGAACCGAGGAACGATGCCATGACTGACGATGCGCATATTACACATTACATAATGAGCTGGGCTGACCGTATTAGAGATTAAATATCTACGCGGGCAAATGTGAAGAAATTGAACTAATATACATACATGGGATTGATAAGAAGTCCACCGAAAATGCCACCATAGCTTCGTTCACAACCCGAGCACCCCCGTTGCCAATTACGACATCCGACTGTCTCCGGCCCCAAGTCATGTCGGTTGTTGGATTGAGGTGATGATAGGCCGAGAGCAGCCAGTCCCTCAGACCATGCCCAGAGGTCGGATTCGAAGACGGTCGGTGAGGAAGATGCATAGGCACATCGGTGAGAATATCTGATGAAATCTGAAAGGGCCTGCTATGCGCGAGAAGAATAGCAGCATAAAGCTTCGCAATAGCAATGCGAGAAAAACGAGCGATGAGAATCCATTAATGACCGAAGGGCGGAAATCCGGTGAAGCCTTGAAGGAGGGCCTAGGCACAAACAGGCTACCCAGGGTCGTCTCCAGTGTGTGAGTGAGTGATGATATTCCATGGATCCCGGAACAGAGATCAGGGATCAACCACTCGATCGATTCGGGATGAAAAGAAAAAGGATGAGCAGAGAACGTGTTTATCGAAGGTCGAAGATATGGTTGGTTAGGGGAGTCTCGTGCGGTTTGGTCTGCATCGAGTCGTCTAGCGTTATCTTATTAACTTTTGTCCCGGTTAGGGCTCCTCAGATACGACGCTCTCGCATTCCGTTTGTACATCTTCGACCTCGTGTGGTTGTGCGGCAGCCACTGTGTCTTCTGCGTACTCTTCCGCGCCTTCTTCTGTATCGTCTCCTGCATCTCCTGCATCTTCCTCCAGGTTTTGTTGTTGAGTTCCCTGTTGTTCAGCATGCTGAGACGGACCACCACTGGCCGCGGCCGTCTCTCCGTCTTGACTACCATTGGTGGTAGCGGCGGCGGCGGCGGCAGCAGCTTCTCGAGCGGCCTTTCTTTGCTCCGCCGCAATGCGGTAAGCTCTGAGCTCCGCCACCGACGACGCGGCTGCCTTGCTCAGTCGGTCGGCTTTTTGACTCATGCGTATTCTGTCAAGCTCGGTGGCCGGTGGTGTTACTCTCCCCTCGTTATCTTTACTGTGCTGCTTCGTCTTAATCGCCGCGGTTTTCTTGGGAGCGATATTGATGTGGATGTTGGTGCGCTTCTTGCTCGCCGGAGCAGCAGTCGCGGCCTCACTTTTGCTGAGTATTTCCTCCAGGTTGTCAGCCGCGGGAGGAGTTGACGCGTCACTGAGTTCGAATTCACTTCTAGTCTCGAACTCGGGATCCTCGTTCTCCAGCCACTGCTCTGTGAGCCGCTTCCTCGACATTAGCCGTCTCCCGGGCTGAGGCGTGGGAGAGGCAATGACGGATTCTGGGCGATCGTCGCCCAACCGCTGCTCCTCGAAAACCGGCTCTGCCTCCCGCTGGATCAGAGCCCAGAATCTAGGGCGGCGGATCGCCTCCTCCGGGTCCAGAGCCAGCAGCTGCAGATTGTAGGGTAGGGAATTCAAGCGGGCCTCTGCCTTCGCGGCGTTCGTCTTCCGCGTGTTCATCATCACCTCGTCGCCAGCCGCGGGGTCGTCGCCCCGATTCTTGTGGTGCTTCTGGTCCGCGTAATATCGCATGTCGATCTGGCCCTCGAAGAGCCGGGCGGACCGGTCGGTCGCTAAGACGCGTATGTACTGCACGTTGAGTTTCTTGAGCGCCGAGATGACCTTGGACCCGTCACCGCTGAAGAAGTTGCAGATGGGTACGTGCAGCGGGTCGCGGCCGTTGCCGAGGTCCAGCGCCGTCAGGGCCGGCACCTCGATAGTAATAGTGCGCAGGGTGGCGGGGATGGCGAGGCCGCCCTCGAACTTGGTGACGGCCTTGATGAAGTTGTCGCGGTACTCGCGGCCGCACATGCGGTTGGCCTCGACGACGACCTTGACGCGGCGGATGAGGTGGCCGTACCGGTCGACGGGGATCACGCTGTTGCCGTAGACGCCGCGCAGCACGGGCCGCGTCGCCGGGTGGGCGTCGGACGGGTCGCGGATCAGGTACAGGAACGTGTTCTCGCCGTACAGGATCCGCATGCCCTGCAGCCGCAACACCTCGCACGTGCGCAGCAGCGCGAGCCCGGCGGCGAGCCGGGGGCGCTGCCGCGGGAACACCAGCGTCCACCCCCGCAGCACCCGGATGTCCCGCGGCCACACCAGCACCCGCCGGAACACCTCGTCGCGGATCTCCGCCGGCAGCTTGCCGAAGGCGCCCATCGAGGCGATCGGGTCGTGGTCCCGGGATCTCCGCCGCAGCGCCCGCGGGACCATGGCGGTGGCGAGGCGGTCCCGCGGCATGCCGAACGTCAGGCGCGCCGTGGAGCCCGCCGCGAAGATCATGCTCTCGTCGGGCAGCCGGGGCGGCTTCTCGAACCCCTTGGGCAGGCTCCGGCCTGACTTGTTGGTCTTGCGGCGTTTTGCGGGGAGCTGGTCATCGTATGCCCTGGTTGAGCGCTTCTGGGAAAGTGCAAAGAACCTGTCGCGGTAGACGAGCGGCGGTGGCTGCTCGAGCTTCCGTTTCTTCTGACGGATAGCCTGCTCGGCCTCATCCTGGGCGGCGCTCTCTCTTGCTCTCTTTGTTCTGGTTGCGGCGGTGCCGGAATGCTGGCCACGGGCTCTACGGGGCATGTTGTCGGAAACTAGGATGCTTAGTCGTTCTGCTCTTGGGTTATGGATGGCTGATAGCGTGATGTTAGCCCGAGTAACTAGATGACTCTCATGTGGAAGGCAGAACAGGACAATGAGAGATGAACAGGATACTATAGCGTTGACTGGGCAAATAAGGACTTGCAAGCTTGCAAGTATTCTACGGGGACGACTCCGATTTAGATCAAGGGAGGCGGGAGTGAAGAGGCTTCATCAGCAATTACCGTCCTGTAACAATGATGAGACCGCAGTGAGGTGGCATACATAGCATCAGATTTTGCGTGGTGAGTCTCAACATTGGGAATTGAATAAGCATTCAGGAGGTGTTGCCTCTATACGGTAAAATAGACCGGGAAGGCGGGGGGGGGTATCGGGTATGTTCGTCGAAACTTTTCTGCAAGAGGAACAAAAGATATACCGACCAGCGCGGTGGTATGCATACCATTTGGTCATTTAGTGGCAGTTCTTAATATGAGGAACTGGAAGGGCTCTCAGGAGGTACTGCCAGTATATGACAAGATCAAGGTGGAAGGCAGGGGGAGGTGCCGGGTACTCTCGCCGAGACATGTCAGGGAGGGAAACAAAGGACGGACCTACGGTTTGAGTGAAGAATCTGTTCCCCCGACCAATTCTCGAAGAAGATCCTTCTGGCTTCTTGGAAGACTTACGGTTCCTGGGAGTGGTGAGTGAGCGAGCGATGAATTCACCGAGGATCAAAGAGACTGGGGTAGGCGGTCTCAACCGGAAAAGGACTGTGACGCGAGCAATCGACACGCAATGTAGCGTCTATAAAGAGGAGTTCACTTGGACATAGGGCGGTTGCCTTCGGACATGCCGCGTGAAGACCTTATGAATCAATGGTCTCTCGAGAAAAAGAAGGAGCTCCCCAGATTGGGATTGACGAACACGTATGTGACTGCAATTGCTCCTATTGTGATGAAGATGGGGATGCGACGGGTTCTGGTAACGACTGAGGATCACTGAGACAAGGGGCAGAGAGCAAAATCGTCGATAAGTGAGGGACGTGTGTGTAAATATATCGAATGAAAGGAATGAGAACAGGTCTGACAACATGGCCAGGCATGCTAGGAAGCCCGTGGGAGTCAAGACTCGCCGCCCCAGTCTTTGTGTGAAAGGAACTTTCAATATCGTCGAGAATCTTCCTATATGGTGAGACGCCAAAGGGCGCTTAGCTCTTATAATTCAATTCTTAGGGAAGGCTAGGGTGGTAACATCTTAACTGTTTAAGGCGGGAGCCGGGCACATCTTCAGCAGACGTTACCCAGCCCAATGTAGGCCTGAATATCATTCGAGTGAAGTTTTTTTAAAGTCTTCGAGACTTAATCCCCTGGTCTAGGCGTTAATACATGGCTAATTCAAGACTGGCCAGAGTAATTCCGGATGCTTATGAAGAGATATAGGGCCACTAGGATGATTTAGACTTAGCTAGGATTCTACTGGAACATAAGCTCCGGATAATCCCAAGGATACTCTTTCTATTAATTATCATGAGAGGCACTACATTACCATCCTCACCGTTTCCAAGGGGACTGGTCATTAGCAATCCACTTCAAATTCGAATATACGGGTACAGCTTCATAGTGAGAGTGTTCTACTTTACTCTTCCATTATATCCTGGAGCTCAAGGTTCTGGCCATGAGAGACAGACAGCAACCAACATGTCATGCCTAGATTTCTTCATTGCGTCCCCGCGTTTAAGGCCTTTGCATACGAAAGCTCATGGATCTCTCACGGCTCCCCTAAACGTCTGTACGTCCGAGTCGACCTCCAAGCTACATAAGACGAGAACCTTGTGAGTCCCTAGCACAGCTAGCAAATAATACCCAGCCCCGTCCACGCCCGGCAGCAGCGATGCTGATCAGGACACCACGGAAGCTCTGCCAGGACTTGGCTATGATGGGAAACATCGCTCGGAAGGCCTTGCATAACGCAGGCCAGAACAGTGCCCAAGAAGCAAAACGTCGTGGCCACCGTCAATCGCGTGATCTTGTTCAGCAAAGCGGCTCAGTCGATACTTTCGGGATGCAGTGGTATACGTTCCCATCGGGAGCCGCGTTCCGCGATAAACAGCCAGGCGAGGCGACTCAGACTTCCATGCTGTTAAGTCCGTATTTGGGGAAAACGTAATCGACCCTATAGGTCGCTACTCCAGTTCTAGTCGTTTTATAGGCTCCTGAGTTCCAGCCTGGTTCAGACAGGACCACGGGGTGTTGTCAGTGATGGCTGATACCAGCTCCGGGAAGCTGGTTCTCTCGCGCTACCTCGTCGAGAACTATCTACCGGGAGCGGCCGTGGAGTGGCAATGCTTCGTTGAGTATAGGCGTCTGGGAATCGTCCGGGCGTCGAGGCTCTTCCATAAGCCCGACTTTGAATCGGAATTCAGGTGGATAGAAGGGTAACGTTACGACCGCTTCATTAGATATTCTCAGGGATCTGAATGAAGAGCACCTGTTTCAACATGGACTTCCCCCTGAACTGAACCCCTTCACGCAGGCCTAGTTTAGGGGTTCCCCTATGAAGCCGCGACATTATGAGAATGAATACGTGCTATCATCTATGTGGTGCGTATATCAGTTCCAATAACACAATCCTCCAGCACATACGACCATACCACGTGGAAAACTCGGGGTCCCGTCCGCTCCCCCCTAGATAAGCCGCGTAGGGCCAGATTAGTAGTTGGGTCGGTGACGACCAGCGAATCCCTGGTGTTGTATGTTATTTTGACAATTTTTGTATTTTTCTGCTTACTACCTACCGCCTTCTCCACTTTCAAGACGGACTGAGTCAGTATCTCTGGCAGTCACCAGTACGGAGGCAAAAGAACCTACCATCAGGCTATACAATGACCAAGCCTTCCTCGTGCAATACGGCAAGAGTCTGGTCAAGCTCCTCGTTGCTTATAGGACGGACAACAACGTCACGGACGACAAAGTCTCGTAGCCGCAATGTATGCCTGAATCAATACTTCAACAGCTGGGATTTTGGGTGCCTGACTCATGCCGGTGCAGACCTGAGGAGAACTTATAAAACTGGGCGGAATTTCCTGGCAACACGCAACCTCGACGGGGAACATCACAGCAATCAGGTTCATCCTCGATGACGCTAAGGACTCGGGGGCTCTCCTCGATCAAGGAGACACCGGCACGACCTACGGCATAGCCGAAAAATAACGAGTGTCCATGAGCTGCATATTCATCTTAGAGCAGTGTATCAGCGTGGACCTCAGTGGCGGGAGTACGAAACAAGATGGTTGGAGTGGTGTCTGGGCTCGTCTTCCGGCTCGCTGTGCGAGCCGAGGACCTGCTGGCCAAAACCTATCTATAGAGTCAAGTTTTTTACATAATATATACCCTGAAGTTGTACCCTGCTCTATGGACCGTCACAAATCAGGTCATTTATTTTAATTCTTAAAACATGCGCTCGGCACGCAGATGTGTTGACAAATCCTTGTTCCTCTACATATTCTATGCAAATGTGGAAGATGGTTTCCCAAATGTTAGCTAAGGTGAGTCGATAGGTACTCACCCAATTATAGCAGCAGAGTAAACTACTAGACATAGTAATAAGAAAATAAGTTCGTAACTTCGAGTGTCGTACTTCTTAAAAAACATATGAATTGACGTTGAGGGATTGACTTTCAATCCAAGGGGCTGACGATGGATAGAATAGTGGGGCTACACATAGCACAGTATCCGCACTGTATCAGATAACCTGATAAGACAAAGCTGTAACTTTTTTTCTTTGTGATGGTGACATCGACAGCTTCCGACCAATTGAATTGCCAACCACTCCATTTAAGCCGTGAATTCTAGGCTGTTCGCCTACGTACGTATATTCTACATATACTACTAGTCGTAATCTGACTCCCCCAAGAACACCCGGCTACAGAATGGCGAAAGACCGGGCCGCCAAGCCTCACAAGGAGGGCGAGAAGAAACGGGAGAAGAAGGTATCGCGAGATGGCGTAGACAAGCACAAGAAAGACAAGAAGGACAAGAAGAAGTCGAAGCGAGCCGTTACTCCGTCGAGCTCCGATGACGATTCCGTCAACTCGGGAGCGCCTGTAGTTGAACCCGTGAGTCCCACTTATATCCACGAAACAAGGCAATCTCAAGGCTGATCGACGACGGTCGCCTAGGAGGTGAAGGAAACAAAGCAGAAGAAGAAGGCAGGAAAACATGGCAAGAACAAGGACGAAGTGGACGCGACATCATTGTTCGCCATCGACACGAATCCCACGCCCGTGGACCCCAGCGCCGTCGAGGCCGCCCGTGCGTCCGACTCGGACTCCGGATCCGAAGACGAAGGAGTCGAAGCCAAGCCGAAGAAGCAGAAGCAGAAGCAGAAGGGCAACAAGAGCGTTTCGGCGCCCAGCGGTCTCAACCGGGCGGCGCGCCGGCGCATCAAGCTGATCGAGAGGCAGCGGGAGGTGATCCAGAAGAAGCTGGGGATTCCCGAGGGGTCCCAGGAGCGGGCGGATGAGGTGCAGACGGCGCTCGACGAGTGGACGCAGAGGTACGACGAGAAGGCCGCCGCCCGGGCCAAGAAGCAGAAGGCCCGCAAAGAGAAGGAGGCCGCGAGGGTCAGGAACAAGCGCGGCAAGGTCCTCACCGGCCGCAAGCTCAAGGAGCGCAACAAGGAGCTCGCCAAGATAGGGAAGAAGGCCGCCAAGAAGCAGGGCAAGAAATACGTACCCCCTGAGCAGAGAACCTGAAGGTTGTCTTATTAATGGTGGAGTGGATTGAAAGGGGAGCGGATGTAGCATTGTCTGGTTTGGGCGTTCAGAGTGTGTACAAAACGCCGCTTGATTTTACAGGAGCTTGACATTTGGAGCCTTATGGCATATGCTTGCCTGTCTAGGTAGTCATGAATTGATAAATATCTTCGAATCATCGAATCCCTCGCAAAACTACTAGCATGAATAGCAGAGATTCCACTTATATGAGATTACCTAGCCCGGCATAGCGATATTACTGAACCACAACTCCAATCCAATATGCCGCCGCTCCTTTCTATATGCAAACTTAGTAGTATACAGCTTTTCCTCATGGTCGATCGTACACTCAGTAAACAAGATCAGGGCTTCCTTCTCTCTTCCGCAGTCGCGTTCGCCTTGGCCTCGGTCTCGGCGGCTTGCGCCTCCTGCTCCTTCTTCTTGGCGCCGTTCCAGACCTCGGCGATCTGGTCGGTGATGAGGCCCCAGTAGCCGCCGCCGCTCTCGCTCAGGGCCTCCTTCTCCCTCTGGTCCCTCTTCTCCTTCCAGTCGTCGTCCTGGTCGCCCATCCAGAGGGCCTCGAGGGGGCCCCTCTCGGCGCGGCCCCTCCCGCGTTCCCGCTCCCGCTCCCTCTGCCGCTCCAGCAGCGCGCGGTCCGCCTCCGGCAGCCCGGGCTCCGCCGTCCTCGCCTGTCCCTCGCCCTGCGCCTCGCGCCGCCTCTTCTCGCGCTCCGCCCGCAGCAGCATCTGCGTGCGCTGCGCCTTCTCGGGGAGCCCGGTGCCCGACAGCTGCTCCATGCGCCGCCCGAACCGCTGCGCGAACGACCGCCCGCTGTAGTCGTACACCAGCTGGTTCGTGCCCCACAGCGCCACGCCGCCGAGGATCACCTGCCGCAGGTCCAGCTTCCGCGGCGGCAGGAACAGCGCGCCCAGCGCGATCGGCGTCACCCCCAGCGCCACGTTGTGGATGAACGGGTTCTGGTACGGCGCCGGCTCTTCGGGGGCTGATTGTCGTTGTGGTTGCGGTCGTTGCGACGTCGCCGCCGTCGCTGTCGCGGGGTTCTGAGGTGGGGGATTCGGAGACGCCATCATGGAGGCGATCCGATCGCTCGCCGGTTAGAAGTATATATAGACGGAATTTGGTTGAATGTTGCGATCGCCAATGCGAGGCTTAACTGCGCTGGTTTTGCTCGTTGGGCGCAGAACTGAGGTCGCAGGATGAAGTATGAAGCAGTGGATGTTCTTATCGACAATAGAAGCTTAACTTTTTACTTGCAGGGGTTTCTCCTATCAGTGGGCGGACAATGATTGGCTACAAGTCTCCGTCTCAATATACTTAGTATAGCAACCTTAGAATAAAAAACCTCTACGATATTATACGTTCCACGAGGACCACTCGTTACCTCACTGTCCTATCCGCATGGCAATGACATAAAACATATTTGCAAGTACGCATACCATGGCTGTTGAGTGTACAACAATACCAGCCACGTCTTTGGCGGAACGAAGCAGTGTGCGCATTGCGCATCCTCTGCGCAGTTCAGGGAGGTGTTTAACATGACTCTCAAGAAACCGACGACAGTAAACTGAAATTGATACAGAATGGCGTTACCTTGGAGTACTGGTGGCACGCTCAGTTGAGCAGCTGTTCCGCCATACGCCCCGAACTCGGTCAAGCATTTGATGACAGCAGCTCCGGCGCCTAGAACCCCTATTCCATGATCAGTATTATGTCGCTCATTGCCGGCTAGGAAATACTCAACTTATCTAGCAAACACGTATTTCCCTTGATGCTACTCGCTCTTTCATGTCCGAAGCCCGAACCAGCTATCCTTCGTGTCAGAGAAACCCCTTTCTGCAGGACCCATACCTGAAACCATGGAGTTTCTTTCATTCTATCGTCAACGATTTAAGCGTTCAAACATACCCTACAGGGGCACCCATCCACTCAACTCTGGATGCCTTTGGAAATGAGAGCAACCAATATCAATCGTTGAGCATTATACACCGGTATAACACTAGATCCTAGGAGAAGGCTACGAGAAACCATGGTAAACCCTCGTCAAAACCAAAGGAAGATTCCAAGACCCGGAACCCCGACGTGCCTCCAGAGGCCGTCAAGGAACTCATCGGGGTCTACGAGGCCCTGTTCGCCGATCTGTGGCAGGATTATGAGCGGCTGCGGCGCTTGAGGGCAAAACACGAAGAGGCGGAAGGAGCGGAGAAGGAGGACAAAGACAGGATACGGGGAATGAAGTAGGCCGACAGCGTGCTGTTGGGACGCGGCGCGGCTAGGACAACCGGCTCGGAATCCAGTGACGATTCCCGGAGTTCTGGCTCCTCTGACGGCGGCATATCTGGGGATTTGGGGCAGATCAACGGTAACCTTTATAAGGAAGGTGATAGAGGTAAGTTACCTCGTTATGATTTACGGATTGTATTGTTGCAACATCCGGATAACGGCTTCGTACCCATATTTGGCCGCCCACGATAACGGCGTCCGACCTTTTTTATCTTTTGCGTCGATATCGACCTTGCCCGTCGCTAATAGTTGCTGAACGACAGTTTCGTGCCCGTATTTGGCAGCGCACGATAACGGCGTTTCACCATCGTTATCCTTTGCGTTAATATCGACTTTGCCGGTTACTAGCAATTGCTGAACGACGGTTTCGTGCCCATTTTCGGCAGCCAACAATAACGGCGTCTGATTAAGTATATCCTTTACGTCAATATCGACCTTACCGGTTGCTAGCAGCTGCTGAACAACGGTTTCGTACCCTTTTCCGGCGGCCCATAATAACGGCTTCCAACCATATATATCCTTTGCGTCGATATCGACCTTGCCGGTTACTAGCAACTGCTGAATAACAGCTTCGTGTCCGTTTTCGACAGCCCACAATAACGGCGTCCGATTATTATTATCTTTTATGTCGATGTCGACCTTGCCGGTTGCTAGCAAATGCTGAACGACGGCTTCGTGCCCGTATTCAGCAGCGCACGATAACGGCGTCCGACCATCTTCATCCTTTGTGTCGATGTCGACCTTGCTGGTCGCTAGCAACTGCTGAATAACGGCTTTGTGCCCGTTTATGGCGGCCCACGATAACGGCGTGCGACTATGTTCATCCTTTGTGTCGATCTCGACCTTACCGGTTGCTAGCAGCTGCTGAACGACGGCTTCGTGCCCGTATTCGGCGGCCTGCGATAATGGTGTCTGACCATATATATCCTTCAAGTCAATGTCAGTGCCAACATGGTCTGCCCTTTGCAGAATCACCCGTAACGGCCCTAATAACTGATGTCGCGACACTATGTGTGCCATGCTAGTCTCAGACGGTAGATAGTCGATCGAGTCGAAGTGTATTATGTTGTAAACCCGCACCCATAGTTGTAGAAATGCCTCTGACGGCCAGTCGAAATAGTCCAAAAGATCGTCCTGAGATATGTTCCTCGCCTCGCTTTGTTGTACGTGTGCTATCCATGATGTCGTGGCGTAATACAAGAAAGGAAATTTAGACCTCAAGGAAAAAACATCGGATAGATCATCATAGTTCTCCTCCGTTGTCGGAGCGATCTCCTCCAATGCCAGAGCAATATCCTCCATTGCCAAGTACCGTATGCACGTCCTGGATAGCCGATAGTGTGCGATTCCGACTACCAAATCAGCCTTGGTTGTCTCTATCTCAGTCGGCTTTAAGTCGTCGTCCAGAGCCGACAAGCCCTTCTCGAGGAAAAAGTCCTTGACCGACTGGTGGATGAACTGTACTATATGTCCCTCAGATGACGGTACAATCTCAGCAAGGCCGCAGGTGAGGGCTATGACTCTCCGCTTCATTTCATCGCAGTCGCATGCGTAATCTTCCGCGTCACGGCACTGTTGCAATGACTTATAGGGGCAGTTGGTGTCGACGACCATGACCCATCGTAATTCGTCTAATGATAAGGGCTGTATGGCAAAGCAGATCCACTGGATCAATTTCAGGGAGGCTGGCTTGTCGTCCATTCTCTGGACGTGCTCCTGGTATAGATTATCCAGGTCTGAAGGGATGGAACGGATTACCGATTCAATCTTCTTCCGACTCGCCCGTTGACGCTCAAGGGAGAGAATGCGCTCCACAACAAGTCGTGCCCACATGAAAACGCCGGATGCACGGGCTGTGATTAGATCCATAATCGTCGGTGCCGTTCGAACGTGGTTTTCGGAGAGCCGGGCTTGCACATAAGTCGAAATGTCGCTTTTGTTTTCATCCTCAAGGCATATTTCAAGCGCACCGTCCAGGTCCGCGGGAATCGGGTAGTGACGACAACTGAAGCAGATGTGAAGTCGTTCAACAGCAGTCGATGGGAGACCGTTAAGCAAAGATCTGAATTTCAAGGCCAAGCGCACCGCATCCTCTTCACCACACTCGTCTAGCGCGTCAACAAACAACCAGACTGGCTGCGTTTCTAAGACTTTCGGAAGCGACGACTCGAAGGAGTCCTGTAGCTCGCGCAGATGCCACTTCCACTTCTCACCCGGCTTGCCCATATTCTTGCGCCGTTCCTGGAAGATTTCAACAAGGTCCGAGAGGGCGTCAGGAACCTGACTGAGGAGCTGGTGAAGGAGCGATCGAAAGAGCCCAAGCGGTGTTTTTTGGAGCTCAGCACCGCGACCGTGGAAGAAGAACGAGAGCACGAGGGCTCTGCCGCCGATATTTGATGCCACCATGACATTTTTAAGGGCGTACTGCAGTAATGTTGACTTCCCAGCGCCGGGCTTCCCTTTGATCCACAACAGGCCTCGGTCGCAAGTAGCCCAACTCCTGTACGTCTGGTGTGCAAGGAGCCACTCGCATGTCCCCGACTGGGCGATGTCGATGTCGTTGAACCGATCGTTCATTTCCGGAAAGGCCAGCGACCGTAAGCAATCGCTTGACGACTCCGAGGGTTCGAGCAGACGATGAGCATCAATCTTCTTTACAAGCTGGGCATAATTGTCGCCATCAATCGTGAACTTGACAATCGGAAGCTGTCGAACGGCCAGTCAGTCGGATACCTCTGGGACCTTGAAAAAAAAAATTGTAACTTACCCATTTCTGAACGACGGCATCTGCATCGTCGAGCGCCTTCTTCTTTTGGGCGATGGAACGCTCTTGAGGCTCGGACACGGCACGTAGGAAGTGCTCTGAACATTATTAGAACTGTCAAGTTCAGACACCTATCAATCTGAGGACAAACCTGCTCCGCATTGCCGCAAGTAGTCACCCAGGGCAATGATGTAGAGTAAGATGGCCTTGTAGACATTCGTCATATGACGGTCGAAGTCTCTGTTAGCCTCTCGACCTCTGCACCATGTTTCATACTGCGCGTATCTGGCCATGATCTCCGTGACAACCTCTAAGCTATCGAAGACGAATTGGCGAGCCTGTTCCGCGTTTGCAGCGATCTGCAGGCCGAAAGACACTACCGACCAGCCTAGGGCTGCGTAGCCCGACTTGTCAAACTTCACTGCAGCGTCGCCAAGGGCCTTGAATGCCAAGGCTCCATCGACGATCTTACTAATGACCTAGGACCGCTAATCAGCATGCGTTTCGTAGGCATTCTGGGCGAGAATGACTTACGGGTCTCCAGGCCGCCTTCTTGTCCTCCTCCTCGAGCTTCTTCGCCCTGGAGACAACGAGATTGACGTCGTCCGGGAAGGAGCTGTCCCCTCGGCCTTCGACGGACAGCTCTGCCGCCTGGCCTTTGCGTGTGGATTTGATGAGATCCTCGAGCCTTCCCTGATCTTTTGCATCAAGGCTGCCTGCTGCTTCTTCCCAAAGAGATCTTAACGGTGGTGGATTTTGCTCGCCCTGCTCTTGCAGAGGCTGAGAGGGATTATCTGAAGTTGAACTGCTGTTTGGATGTGCTCGTGGCGCTTGACAAGACTGAGAAGAACGGTGTTGCTCGAACGGGGGAAGGTCCGGGGATGATACGGCATGCTCGGGCTGCAGTTCCATCGTTGAGGGGGCGGGGGCAGACTTCGCGGCCTGGCGGGCGCCTTTTGATGGGGATGCGACGGGCGGTCCAACTTGCCCGTCTTGGGGATTACCATTTCCCTTCCTCTCTGGTACCTCCCGCTTCGGCGGCAAAAAGCCGCGGAGTAATTCCCTCAGCGAGCGAGACTCTTTAGGCATGGCACTTGCGATGGTTGGTCAATGGGAGTCATCGTGGTGGAGGCAGAGCAGGAAGACAGTGTCATCCAGTCTTCAGCCCAATTTGCAGGGCGGTTATCGCGGGGTTCAGGCTCGCAGACGACCCCTGGATGTGGCTGGCCAATTAGATATCTCAGAGCTGGGCAACGCCGTTGGCTGTACTGCCGGATGATGGAAGCCAAACTGCTCGTCCATCCTAGTGGGGCAAAGAGGTATAAGCTTTATGGTTTCTGCGATATAATCGTACTCACGCAATAAAATCGCTTTTCCCAAAGAGTATTGGCAGCTTGCTGGATGGCTCGGCTGAATTCTGCTTGAGCTCCTCGAAGCAGGCATCGTGCAGCCAAACCCAAGTCCGACTCCGGGCCAGGCATGGGTACGGAAAAGTAGGCGACTGGTAGGCGCACACACTGACGGTTGTCAGGCGATGGAGTTGCCCAGACCACCCCATCGACAAATCACTTCTGCCAACACACATATCCTGATAGGGTGCAGCACAGGGATCACTGGGACAAAACCCAAATTTTTAGTAGGGCTACCCCGCTGTATAATTATGCTAGATACTGAATGCAATTAAGCAATAAATTCGTCGTGCACATAAGCAAAATGCCCTCGTTTTAACGTAGTGAGCTTGCGAACGGAATGGACGAGGGTTATTATGTCGAAAATTTGTTCCCCTTGGAGTCGATTGCCGTATTTGGATCTTAGCATATCCAAAATAAAAAGGTTTTGGTAATACCTGTTATAATATTACCGCCACCTAGCACGTCCCGATAATAATTTCCAATATTTCGTACGTATTAGTTTTTTTTATAATTAACTGCTAATTTATATATATAGTAAAAAGCCTGCTTATATACCGAACTTATAAAGCCTTAATAGTTATAATAATAAGAATATAATATCGTTAACCGCGTTATCGCTTAATTTACCTATATAATCGTTTATTACTTATTTTTTTTTTTAATTTTATATATTTATTTTTTATATTATTTTTTTAATTTCTGCTTATTTATATATTGGTTACTTTTTTATTACCGTTATATCTTATAATTTTAATATATTTATATAATTTCCGTTTTAACTTTATTTTTACGTATATTTTAACTTTGTTTATTTTTTAACTTTTATTTCTTATATTATTAAATTTTATTTATATTTATTAACGTTTTTTTTTTCGTTATTTATTATTTTTATATTACGTTTCGTCCCGGTATTATTATAATAAATAATAAAAATAATTCGTTTCGCGTTTTTTATAAAGATATATCCTTTATATTATATCTTAAAGCCAGTATTTATAATTTTTTCCTTAATTATAATATTAATATAATTTACGAAAATAAATTTATTATTTATTATTCTTTAAATAAACGGCATTCTTTTTTTTTACCTTTTATTTTTCGGTACGTTCTTAAAGTAAAAATAATACCATTTTATTTGCGAAATTATTAACTTTATAGCAAAAAGTATATAAAAACAAAAGCCGTATTAATAATACCTTTTTATTATTATCTTTTAATTCGTAAACATAAAAATATTTAATTATTTATTAATTTTAAATATAGGCCTAATTAATATTTTTAACCTAATTAATATAAAAACGCCGGCCGTTATTGATAATATAAAAAGTAAATAAAATTTTTTACTTTTATTATTATTAAAACATAAATACGATAATTAATAATAATATTATAAGCCGTAAATTACTTATAACCTTATCGGTTTAACGATTTATAAGTAATATATTAATTTCGTATATTTAAAACGTTTAATTAAGTAAATAATAATATTATAACTTTTATTTTATTAAATAAATTTATTTATAATAATATCGTAAGCCGTATTATAACAAACGGAACGTTTACGTAAAGTTACGGCTTTAAATAAAATAGTACCGGTATTTTTAAAAATAAACTATTATACTTTTAATATTCCGTTAATATAGTTAATATATTTAATTAATTATTATATTTGTTATAAACGTTTCCGGTACCGTTATATTAAGTATTTTACGTATTTTTATAAGATATAAAACCGCAAATATTAATACCGGTATATATTTTTTTTTTTACGTTTATATTTATTATTAAAATCGTTCTTTTATTATTAATATCGTACTTTACTTTTTTTCCGTTAATATTATGTTTTTTTTAACCGTTACCGGCAATTCTGGTAATATGCGGTTATAATAATAAACCAGGAATATTATATTACTGTACTTAATTTTATAGTTCGTTTAATAAATTACATAAATTAATTTTATATTAACATTCCTTATTTATAACAATTTCGACCTTAAAATTTTAAAACCTATATCGTCGGCGGTACCTTTTTTCCAGCCGTATCCCAATATAATACGAAATCCGGAATCTTTTATTTAAAACGAAAATACGGATTTTAAAATAAATATATATTTAACTTAATAAACGTATTAATATTAACTTATTGTAATTATCCCAAGATAATATCTTAATAATAAATATACTTTTTTAACCAGCTTTTTTATTTGTAATATAATATTACCCGTTTTACTATAAAAATCTTTTCTTTTACCTTTATAATAATATTTAACGTAAATTATATTTACGTTTTACTTACGAAATTCTTTATACCGTTATATATCCGGATTAATACGAAAATAATTTTTATAATAAGATAAAGCTTAATAAATACTTAATTTAATAAAATAATACTATATAAAACGTAAAAAATCAGCTTTGTAATTAATATAAAAAAAACCTTAAATAAAATAATACAACGCCTTATAATAAATACCGTACTTATAAGAATTATCGGGATAAAATATATAATAATTACGTTAATAAAGGTATTAGTTATTTATGTTCTCGGTATTATAATCTTTATATATTTATTCTTATTACTCCTTTAAAACTATAACGTAAAAACCGCGTTAAAAAACCTAATTAGCATTATATTAATCCGCAAATTTCAATTCGGTTAAAAAAAAATATAATACGCAATTTCGAATTTCTAGATTTTTTTATATTTCGTTTAAATATAAATTAAATATATAAAACTAATATATAATAATAAAAATAAATTAATCGTAATAAAAATAACTTTATATTATTATTAACGGTTCGTTTTATTTATTTACGGTAATACCTTAATATAATATTTACAGTAATTCTTTATCGTATATTAAAGTTACCTTCGAAATTCTTAAAAATCTTTTATTTAACCTTATAATTCCGAAAACTTTTTACGATTTCTTTGTATATATTACGAATTCCTATTATTTTATATTATTCCTAATTTAAAATTATTCGTTCCAAATTTTTTCCTATTATATATTACATATTATTATAATTACCAAACCCGATAATATTATTAATTCGTAATCTGGCTATTACTTTTTTATTAATACCGTAAAGTAAATAAATAATTTTACAAACGAACTTATAATAATATAAAAACCGCAACTTAAATATTTTAAATTTTCGGACTTTACCACTTATTAATAATAAAAACGGCAATTTTTTTTTACGTTTAAAATAACTTATACGGAAACCGCCTTTACTAATAAAATCAACTTTCGGAAATTTTATTATCGCATTAATATTAAGGCTAACGGTTTATTTAATTTATTATACCATTTTCGCTAAATTAATAATAATACCGACGTTCGCTAATATAAAATTCAGCCAAATTATTATTACCGTCCGTTAATTATTTCACTTAATACGATATCCGGCTTTTTTTAACTTCCTAAAACGTTTTAATTATACCTAGCCGATAATTATAACGAAAATTACGAAAATATAAAAAAAACCGAATTAAATAATATAAATTTCGAAAATTATAAATATGACGTTATTATTATTTACGGGGAAAAAAATAATAAAAATTAAAAATAATATCGTATTCGTTAAGTAAAATAAAAGGAACTTATATAAAAAAATAACGTAAACTTATATTATAACGAAATATTAAGGATTTATTACCGTTTAAAAAAAAAAACGTTAATTATAAAATCCGGTTAAAATTTTTGGTATTTTTATATAATATTATTATCGGGCCGATAGTTTTTTTAATCTATTATACCGGTTTCGCTAGGTTAATAATAATATTAACGTTCGTTACTATAAAATTCGCCCAAATTACCGTTACCGTTATTTACCTATTTTTTTTCCTATAATATTTAACTTTTTTTTAATTTTATAAAATATCTTAATTGTATATAACCGATAATTATAACAAAAATTACAAAAATATAAGAAAAAATAATTTAAATAATATAGATTTCGAAGTTTATAAATACGACGGCGCCGTTATTTACGGGAAAGGAATTATAAGGATTAAAAGCAATATTATATTTATCAAATAAGATTTAAAAAGTTTATATAAAATAATAATATAAATTACAAAACCTTAATATCGGCTTAATAAGAACTTTATTTATATATGCTATATCGTAAATCCTATATATTATAAATATATCGTTAACGTAAAAAAATAATATTATCTAATTAATTATTACGTAACGATTATCCGGAACAGGCTTTAAACTTTAAATTCTTTAAACTTACCGAAAAGTTCCTTTGCTATAGAGGTAATAATAATCTTAAGCCGTATAACGCCTTTAAAAACTTTAAGTAAAAACTTAACCTAGCAAATTTTAGCAAAAAACGTACGTATATAAGTTTGTCGATCTTGCTATATAAAAACGCGTTAATAGCATTAAGTTAATAAAACTCAAGGTTAAAACGGGCTGTAATAACCGTAAATACGTAAAAGGATTTTCTCGTTAATATAAAAACGTAAAGGTTAAGCTAAGCCAGGGTTTAATTAATATGTAATTAATTATTAGATTTAACTTTTTAACAAGATAATACGTTAAGATTTACTTAGGTAATATTTATTACGGGTAAATTATTTTTCCCCGTTAATTATTTTTTTTTATATACGTAATAATCGTAACAGTTTACGACTTCCTTATTATTTTATATTTAAATTGTTATATTATTACGATAAATATTGTTTTTTTTTAATTTGCATTTAATCTTACTTAAAAAATAATATTAAATAATACGCTTAATATTATTACAACCGTTCAGAACGTTATTTAAAAAAACCTTTCGTATCGAATCCTATATAATAACAATATTACTGCTTTTATCTAACGTTCCCTATATAACCAAATCGATATTAAAGTAAAAGTTTTAACTTTTCCTAATAATATTATACCTTTTTCGTATTTAACTTGGCCTTTGTCGGTACCTTTTTCTGATTTACTTTTTTCTACGATAGTCGCTTGCAGTACTTCTTTATATTAGCCTATTATTTAAGAAATTATTTATACGAAATATACTTAGGTTTTACGGTTTTAACCGGCCCCGTTTAAAAACTTACGTTTAAATACCCTTATTCGCTTATTTATTTATAATAATTTTCGTAATAATTTAAAGGCGCCGAAATATCGTAAAACCTTTAGTCTTCGTCGAAAAACCAATATTAAAGCGGCGTTAATTTAAATATCTAATATTATTTAATTGCAAAAAAAACAATATTATTAATATATATCGGGGAAAAAATTTTAAGATTGTTACGTACGTATAATAAGTTTTATTGCGGATAATCTTTTATAAAGTACTTATACGAATTACTTTTATAATAGAAATAATTTTAAATACTTTTTTTAATAATTTCTAAGTAAAACTTTAATTTTAACTATTTTTACGTTATTTAAGAATTAATTAAATTTATAAATATATTTATCCTTAAATTTCCGTTTATATCCGAATCGATCCCGATTACTTACGTCGAATTCGGAATTAATTTATATTTATATAATATACGGCAAATAAACGGTATTACGGCTAACCTGTTACGAAAATCTTACGAATTACTTATCCGAGTCCTTATATTAAAATTATGTTTTTTAACGAAATTTGTTATAATTCGGTATTAAAATTTACGCAAACCCGTTATTTTCCTTTCTTCCGCTTTTATACCGAAAGATATTTACAATATTCCAGCTGGTTTTTAACATTTAATACGTTTATTGTTTTTATTTATTACCTTACTTTTAGCTATACCGAGAAATACGTCGTTAACTGTTACTTTATTAACTTCTTTATTTAATTAAAATACCGGAAATTATACCGTTATCGTTATTATCCGTTTTTCGTTTAATTACGTTAAATTAAAACCCGATATTTCCGAATATATTATTTTCGTTATTTATCGTAATAATAAATAAATTACCTTCCGAAATTACGATCTTATTTAGTCCGCCAGGTACCGTTATAATAGTAACTGCAGTTACGGTACTTTTTATATTTATTTAAACCGTATTTAAAATGTTCGAACTTTACCCGTTATTAGTAAATACCTTATTAACGTAAAAGCGTTATAACTTAACTACATACTTTTATCCAAAAAAAGATATTATATCCTTAACGTTTAAGGTTAACCCAGGACCCGCAGTGTCGGTAAATCTTAGTTCTACCGTTAGAACTACTAAATAAACCGGCAACTATACTACGGGTATACCCAGTTCGTATCCGGCCTTTTTTATAAATTCTTCCTTTAATTAACCCAGGATCGTCCTATTGCAATATATCCCTTATTTTAAAGCCAGGCTTAATTTCCCGCTACTTAAAACTTACGGCTATCTTTTTTGCGCCATATCGTCGATAAAGAAAAATATATAAAACGGATATATGCCTTTTTTTAAACCCGCCCGTTTATTGTTATTATTTCGGCGGAAGAAAAATCGCAGTTCGATAAAAATACCTATATTTAAAAAAAGTTAAAATATTTAGGTATATAAATTAAGCTTTTAGCTTTCGATTATCCGATAAATTTTTCCGTTAAAATTATATAGGATATTATCGATCTAGATTACTTTACGGTTTACTTACGTAATAGTTAAAAATTTATATATTTTAATATTAACATTAAAACTTTAACTTTTTCGATTTAATCGAAAGTTAATAAGTTTACGAATTTTATTATATACCGTTATATTAATTCTCGTCGTATACTTAGGATTATCCGTTATATTATTGTCGTATTAAGGCTTTTATCAAGGTCGTTCCTATTAAAGATAGATTACGGGTTTAAACTGCCGGTAATAAAAATAACTTATCTTTTTTTTTAATTTAAAATAAGGTTTTCGAAAAAACATATAATAAGTAAAAGTTTCAAGTTACGAAAGAATTAGTTAAAAAAAAGCCAGTTAAAAAGATTTTCCGGTATTTATACCCCGGCGCCGATATTAGCTATAATAAAGCCATACTTCAGAAACTATTATTTAATATTTCGAATTTCGATAACTATAATTAAGCCGATAATAATAACGGATAAATTTGATTTAAGTTTTACTTAACGCGGCCGTATTAATATAAATAAATTTATCGTATAACTTAATAATTTACTTTAAGGTTTAAGTTTTTTTTATATTTTTATTTATATTATTCTTTTTTTTATGTTAATATCTGTCCTTAACTTTTTTATCCGTTTAGTATCCGGCTTCCGCGGTTCTTTATATATATTTTATTTTTCTTCCTTTATACGTTTTTTTAAAATAATTGTTAATTTTAACCCAGCTTATATTCGTAAACTTACATTAATCGTAACCCCCTTTATCTTTATTTTTGCAAAATTCGTAACGTTTTGCAATATTAGTTAACATTTTTTTTGCAAATTAATAAATACTTTATTTATTTCCTCTTTCGGAATTAATTTATGTTTTATTTTTATAAATTTTTTTGCAAAATCAGCTAATTATATAACATATTACTTTTAATTTTATAGAACTTTTTGTAACTAAGGTAATTTAGCGCAATTTTATTACCTGAATTTACAGATTAAATTAACGTTATATAAAATACCTTATTACTATAATAACTAAAAAACGCGTAAATAGTTGTTGTTATATTTTAACAAATAACGTTTTAGATTTACGTTTATATAACGGCCTTTATAAAACTATATTAAACGATTAAGTTATTAACGTAATAAGCTGTTAAATAATACGGCTGTTTATAACGTACCGCCTTAAAAAAAGTTTTTTTATTCCGTTATCCGTTATTAAAAATTAAATACGCCCGTTCCGAAAGTAATAGTTGCGGTATTTTAAAAGTAGGGAACGGAATATTCGGCGGCAGTTAACGGGAGCTTTTTTCCGTATTTAACGCCGTACTGTTTTAACGCTTATCGGGAACCCCTTAATCTTTTAATTACTTGCTTTATATATTCAATTTTATATAGGTTTATTTAAGGTAAATTCTTTATATTATTAACTATTAAAGGCCCGGCATAATAATATTACAAATACAAAAATTAACTTGTTTATATTTTAATAACCTTTTAATTAAATTACCAACTTTCAGGTAATCGTTTTATTAACGCGAAGTAATAAAGTAGCCGTAATTAACGGTATATTTCGGTTTTTAAAGTATACGAAATTACCGAAATATATGGTCCTAATTCAGCTAGTAAAAGATCGGCTTATATAAGGCCGATAATACGGTTTTATTTTTTAATTCGCAGATAATATAATACGAAAGCGAAAGTTCGGCGTTAGCATCTATCGGTACCGCTTATAAAATAATAGCTTAAAAGTACCTAATATACTACTTATTAAGATTTTGAATATTACTACTAAATATTTTTTTTTTTAATTAAGGTTATTAAAGATACCCGAAAGGTTATGAAAATTATAGTTAATTTTAAAGGTTTCCTTTTCTTTATTTTAAAGATATTCTTATATAATCCCCGGGCCGCGTTGGCGGTTTAAGTTATATTAACTTATCCGTCTTATAAGATCCCGTTTTATACGGATAATATTATATATCCGTAAAAAAACGGGTATACTTTGTTTTAATTTATCCCTTTTTTAATTATAGTATTATTTATACTTTTATATAATTTAAATTTTTTATTTTATTTTTACTTATTAACTTACTTGCCCTAGTAACTATTCGCAAAATATCCGTAATTTCTTTTACCCGTTATAACTTTTCGTATTTTTAATTTTCCGGCCCGTAATTATAACTTTCGATTATTAATTAGATTTCTAATACGTACTTTCAATTTTCCGGCCTATAATTATAACCTTCGATTACCGATTAGATCTTTAATACGTATTTTTAACTTCCCGGCTTATAATTATAATTTTCGATTACTAATTAGATCTTTTACATAATAATTCCGTCCCAGATTTATTAGTAATTTAATTATATCTTTATTTTTTTTATTAACGATTACCGGTTTACTTAAAAACGTTTTAATTTACTTAATTTACCGGCCATTTTTAACACCTTATATTTAGTTAAAGTTTCGTTTCGATAAATTATTAACTTAATTATTTTTATCCTTTACGTTTCGTTTAATTATAGCAAACTTATTTTTTCTTACGCCTTAATTGCATTTAATAATTTCGATTATAATAGCTTAATGATTAACTTTTCGGAACGTTTTTTACTATACCCGTTTTTTTTTAACGTTTAAAACGTATTTTTAAATACGTCGATTTATTCTTTTATTTCGATTTTTATTAAATTATTTTTATTTCCTTACGGCTATTTACCTTTTTAGAACCGTTTAGTTTTAAAAAGTAATACCGGTAAAGTTATTCGTATATTAGTTTAAAACGTAAATGCCAACTTTATTGCTAATAAAATTACTTTTATTATTCGGAATTTTCTTTAACCAGTTCCAAAATAACGTAAGGCTTAAATAATCTCGAATTTTTAAAAAAATATTCGTACGGAAATTATTTTTCCTTTCGATTAATATCGACTTTATTTTGTTTAATGTTTAAAATCGGAATTAATTAATATACCGTAAATAAAGGACTTTTTTTAATATTTACTTAATAAATTTCGGACTTTATATTTTGTTAATTAAAATTATATATTTTATCGTTATAACTATAATTATTATTTTTTTAAATCGTTTAACGTTAAATTACGGATTTGTATTACTTGTTATTAACAAGTACAAAAAGGCCAAATTTTAAAAAACGTACGTTTTACGATATTATAAACGCCTTACGAATATTACTGGCCGGAAAAAATCGATATTTTCCGTCCGTTAGAAAAACGTTTTTTTGCTATTAGTATTATTTTTAATTCGATTACGAAATTTTTTTTAATTCCGAAACTAATTATTTTACTAATTCCGTATACTGCAAAATCATAAGTTATATAACTATATTTAATAATAACGTTTACGGAATTACTAAGGTTTTTTTTCGCCTTTTTAAAAACGTTTTTAGTAAGATTTATATAATTTGGTATAAGGTTAATAAATTTAAAGAACATAATTTTCTGCCGTTTTTAGGTTTTCGTAAAACAGTAATAATTAAGGCGTTTTCTTAGTTAAAAATTAATAATTATTTATATTACAATATCTTTATTAACGAATTTTTTTAGGACGTATAAAGGGATAATAAAGAAATACTTCCGTTTTATTTTATTAATAATATTACCTATATACCTAACGTTAAATACAAAAAGGCGGAACGTTTAAGTTATATACTTAACGAAAAATCGGCGTTTTTAATATTTAACCGAAAAATATTAAGCGATTCCGATATCTTAGATACCGACGACGGTAATAATATAAATAACGTCAGTTACGTACGGAATATTAGCGAAAATATTTAATTTAGTAATTGAATTATTAACTTTATTTTTAATAGCAGTATTAATACGTATAACGGTTATAGTTTTATAAGGCAAAATCCTTTTATCTTATAGGTTTTCTGTTTTAAATATATCATGGCGGCTAACAATAAGGACGGCGATCGGCGCTTGCAATAGTTTACTAGTTTTATTGCAGGTATAGGGCAGAATTTGTTCTAAATAAAGAAATTATATAACGATAAATCTATTAACGATATTAACTAGATTAACGTTTTAATTAAAACTAAGACGGTTATTAATTAAATATATCTAAACGATTATTTAGGTAATATACTTTTTTATTTTACAAATTCGTATTTAATATTATTTTATAAAAACCAGAAATCCTTTAAGTATTCCGTTTATAAAAAGTTTTATTATTAACTTTAACAACTTCGTTACTTTTAAAAAAAAACTGGATATATTTATTATAATTATTTCGTCCGGATTTTTCGTATTTAATTAAGATTAAGTGAATAATACCGAACGGATTTAATTTGTTTAAAAATTTATTAAAATTAAATTTTCCTTTCGAAACGATAAAAATCTTATAATCCAAAAATATGCAATTAATAGCCGCCCGTATATACGAATTCGCCTTAAAAATCGGTTCTTTAATATATAAAACCCCGATTACTTTATTTTAACCTTTATTAAAGTTTTACTATACGGATTAAATAAGCCAGTTATTACGAATAACAAATAACAAAAGGAATTAAATTTGCATAAAAAGATAAACTTTAATTTTTAAACGTAAGTTTAAATACCAAATATTAATATGTTATTACTAACAGTTTTAAATAAGTTTTTATTAAGTTACGTTAATATAACGGTTATATAAAAACTTATCTTATTTTCCTTTTTTTCGTATTTAACAGAATTATTCGAAATAATAGCTTTCGGATTAATAAGGCCCGAATTAAAAAATTTTCCTTTCCGCAAATCCGTTATATTTGCAAATCCTTAACCGACGAACAGCTTTTTAATATAATTCGGAAATTACGAAATTATAAACTACTTAATAATCCTTAGATATCCGATTTTTTTCGAAAAATTGTTATTTTCGGTTAACAGTAGCCGTTTTTTAACGAATTTAAAATAAATTAAAAAAACAAAATCAAGTTTATAATCCTGCGGTATAGTATTCCGCTTATTTAGTTCATTATTAACCTTAATAACCTTTTGTTATTAATCCGTATTAAATTTAATAAACGTTACCGTAACTCTAAATATTACGAACGTTAATTAAAACGCTTAGAATTACGCATAACTTATACGGTACGCAAAATACTTAAGGAAATTAACCAGGACTTTATTTTTTCCGTACGTTGGTTTTATACCTATACGCAAGTTTTTTTCGACGAAATCGTCCGCGTCAATTCGAAAAATGGTACGTTTAATCCGGTTAAGTATTATTTCGGAGCAGTCGAAACTAATAGCAAAAATACTTTTTATTTATACAGCATCCTGTAGTTTAAAAAGAATATAAACGCTAAAAATATACTTAAAGATATTTGCGCTAAAAATAATCTTACTAAACTTTTAAGATTTTTCGCCTAAATAAACAAGCATTTCCAGGAAAATTATAATTCGATCGTTTCGAAATAATACTCGCTTAATTATAATCGTTTAAAACCGAATTCCGATTTGGAAAAAAACGTTAATCGCTTTAAGTACGAATAGGAAAATAAAGTATAAATAATCGTAATTGCAGCTTAACTTTATTCCTGCAGCTATATATATCGGAAATATACCGGCATTAAAGGGAAATCCCGTAAAAGGAAAGGAAATTATCGGTTTAAATGGCCGTAACCGATAATTACTAGAATATATATCGATAAAGATAGCGTTTTTTGTATTCGGTGAACTTTGCGCAGTTATAATCGTTGGAATAAAGTTATTGCTGTAGCTTTATAATATAATTACGATTTTTCTTTAATATATACGAAAACGAAAACGTTCGTTTTATTTTATTACGTTACTAATTACGTTATAAAGTTCGAATTTTTTATATATTAACGTTTCGCTTTTTTTGCAGTATATTTTGACTTTATAAAAAAGAACCCGGATTTTTTAAATTTAAAGGACCCCGATGCCATTGTTATTAGCCTGATAATACGTATTTTAAATAAGATTTTCTTTAAACGAAAATTATTTTTTATTAATATCTATAATTACCTTTTCGGTTACGATACGTATTATTACTTTAAAACGAATTAGCATTAATTATATATTAATATTATATATTAAGCAATCCGCCGGGTATGGCCTTATTTACAACGTTTTACTACCAATACGCCCGGTAGTTAGTAGGATAGTATAAACGATTTTATTTCGTTAAATCCAATTAATAATATAAGGCCTAATATTTTCCAGGCTTATTAATAGCGTAACTCTAAGTTTCGGTACCTTTACCTTTACGATTATACCGTTATGGTCGAAATTATAAAAAAGTTACGCGAAAATAAATAAATATAGCGGTATGCTGAATTTGATAACTTATTATATTAAGGTATTTATTACTAACGCGTAATATCTAAAAATCGTTTTAAAGTTCCGTTATTAACCGGTTAGTTATTTTTATATTTCGAAAATTCAGTTATTTTCGCCCGGACTGTTATTATATACCTTGCCTTATTCGTTCCTTAAGAAAAATTTATTTATAACCGGACCGAAATACCTTTATAGCTGTAAGATAAATTTTAACATATAATTCTTAAGCGGTTACGTTATTATAATAACAATTTTAACCTTTTTTATAAATTGCGGGAAAATGTTATAAAAAACGCGAAATTATAAGGTGCTCGTACGGATTAAAACCTTATAATAAACGGAAACGATAAAGAAAATAAAAAAAACGAACGCGAAAATAAATATATTTAAGAAGTTATGGATTATAAAAATATAATGGCCTTTTTTACAAGTATCTTAAATACGTTAAACGAAACGACTAAAAAAGGTATCCCGATTTTCGAATTATTTATACGTTAAATCTTTCAAGTTTTTCAACCTTTTAATTTAAAAAAGGTTATCGGTTTTTTTTGCACGTTAAAATTGCAATATTATTAGCAACTGCATTTCGAATTAAAGGATAACGGCATCTCTTTAAATATTATCGAATCGATCAAGTTATAAGTAAAAAAATAAAAAGTTAATTTAAAATATCTAAACGAAACGGCTTTATAACGGATTGCCGGCGAACTGGACGATATTTAATCCCTTACGAATAATATTACGTTTAACTATACCGAAAATTTACGGACCTTTTTACGTTACCGGTCCCCCCGATTATATACCCCTTTAAAAAATAATAATCTAATCGGAATAAATGAAAATTTTATCCAGTTTTAAATAATAATAACTATATTATAATTTTCGTAACGAACTTACGTACCTTAATTAATTACAATATTTATCGAATATTATTTAGGTATTATATAAGCGGATTTAAACGTAATATTACGGAAAACTTTTTATTTAAACGAGAAATAATCCGTTACGTTTAATATTATCCTTTACCATATAAATAAAATAAACAAAATTAAAACCGAAAACGAAATTAATATTACTAATGCTAAAAATAACGACGCTGTTATATCCGGCGGCCCGCCCCAGTTTCTTTTTTATTTAAAAAGCGAAAAAGGGATAAGCAAAAATTAAATTATTAAAGTTTTATTTTAAACCTTTAAGTATAAAAGGTTACGTAAAAAACTTAGGTTAACGGCAACTTCGGAATTAGCTAAAATTAAGATTAACGGTATTACGATTTATTTAGTTATTAACCTAGGTATTACAAAGGGTAATAATAGCTTATACCGGAAAAAAATAAATTAATACCTAACGTAATAATAACAAAAAACTAACGTTTTTATACTTGAAAAATATAACATAATAAAAAGCGTTAATTTCTACCGCCTATATATAAGGCTGCGGAAAGTAACAGGTCGTTATAATAACAATTTCGGAGGTATTCCGATTATTATATTATACGGCGATTTTTTCCAGTTCGACCCTATTATGGCCTATTCGATATTATATCCGGGAAAGCTTATAATACAAAAGGATTACGAAACAACGGATGTAATATTCGAATCCGGCAAATATAATAACTAATACTTCGATCACTAACTATAATTAAAATTCCGAAAAGTTATTATTTTTGATTAATAAATAAAAACGACGGATTTTATATATAAAAATATCTTTTATTTATTGCGATATAAAAAATAAACGAAATAATACCTTTAGGTCTTAAATAATAAAATATTAAAACCAAGCAAAATCAGGTTAACTGAAAATATTAAGGCGATTATTTTTTTAAATTTAACGAAATATTTAGTTAATCTTTAAGTTATATTAATTTTCGTAAAAAAACGCAACTAAAATACTTATATTTTTTTTTATACTATAATCCTAAATGTAAATCTAATACAAAACGTTAATTTATTATTTAAACAATATTTAAAATTATAAATAATTCCTTTATAAAAGTTCCGGTATATTTTGCTTTTATAAAAGGTATACCGGTTGTAATTACGAAAAATATTTACTAAGGGTTAAAAATAATTAACGGTACAAAGTATATTACGGAAGGATTTGTTTTAAATTTAACAGGTTACGTATATAAATTATCTTCTAACGTTTTCTTAATAATTCAATTATTAAAGATACTGCTGCTTTTCTTTTTGGATATAAAAAACGTTTAAGTCTTAGGCCTTTCCCTAGGCGTTCTATTTTTTTTCCTAGATACGATATATGCTTTAAGCGTAAAAAAGAACGGATTACGAACGAAACCCTTTAACCGCCGTGGGTTTTTATTAACGCCGATGTTTACAATTATAAAATATAAATTACAGGGGAAAATATTACTAAAGGCTTTCCTTAATTTAATCTTTACTTACGCCTTTAAAAAATATATTAACTTTATAAGTATATATATCCAACTATCTAGGTTTGTTGGTTTTAATGGTTTCCACCTTTTTTTACCTATCGATAAAAAGCATTAATTAAATATAAAGCTGCCGTTTAGAATAAAACCGGCTATTAAAAAGCTAAATAGCTTAAATAAAGAAATAATAAAGCAATATTATAAGGAGGTAGGAAATATATTATCTACGTAACCTTCGGTATTTATCTTCTAACTATTAAAAAAATTATTTGTTATTAGCCACTTAAATATATTCGCTATTAATTTACGTAATTATAACGGCGTAATTCGGGGCCGTTTATTATTAAACGGCCATTTTATATTGGCTCCGTAATTAATATTTTAACATTATTTATTATTTTTATCGGTTAATTTCTATAACTAAACCTTATTAATTAAAACTCGAAAACTTTAAAGATAAATTCCGAATTATCGAAATCTTACAGAATATAAAACGATATTCCCCAAGGATCCGTTTAAGGCTATAGTTACGTAATTCGTTCGACTATACGTTTTTTATTTCGAAAATGTTAATTTTTCTTAGTAGTAAAAATTAAAAAAAAAAAGTTCTTTACCGTTTTAAACTAACGTTAAAAACCGAAAGTTTCGAAACTATTCTGGTAAGGATCTTTTTTATTAATATCGCAGGTTATAATGTTATTAAAATTAAACCTATATTAAATTAAAAAGGGAATAGATTTTATTACTGCCAGTTCCCTTTGTATAATATTATTTACAGCGTTACCTTTAACTCGTTTGCTTTAAATTTAGCTAGATTCTGCCCGTATAACTATAATCTATCGCAGAAAACGGGAAATGTTATTAGTTAACAAGGTTTAAAGCTACGTAAATGCACCCGGAAAAAGGCTATCCCGGTAAGCCCACGTTATATAAAAAACCTTAAAGCTTTTTAGTTACAGCTTTTTAATATATATTAAAGCTTAAATCTAGCTAAATTATTATTTCTTTTTATATTTTATATAACCTTCCTTTTAATTAGCTTAGTTGTAATATAATTAATATTCTTTTTAACGTTATCCTTTATTTGTTTACCTTTAACTTATTTATATTTTGTAGATACGAATAAGATCTGTTTTTAAAAACAGCCTGCGTTATTTTCCTCTTACTTAATATCCTTTATAGTAACGCCTTATACCCGTTCGCTTTCACCTTATTTATATCCTACCGGTACGACTTTAGCTTACTTTTATTTTTTATAGTAATACCTTATATCCGTTCGCCTTTACCTTATTTATATCCTGCCGGTACGACTTTAATTTATTTTTACCCTTTATGGTAATATTTTATATTTATTCGCTTTTACCTTATCTATATTCTACCGGTACGACTTTAATTTACTTTTACCCTTTATAGTAATACCTTATACTTAAACGCCTTTAATTTACTTATATCCTGCCGGTATAACTTTAGCTTATTTTTACCTTTTATAGTAATACCTTATACCTGATCGCCTTTACCTTATTTATATCCTACCGGTACGATTAAGATTATTTATAAAAGTAACTTGTGCCGTTTCTTTTTACTTAATATTATCTCGTTCGTTTTTAATTCGCCTATATTTTGACGGTACGAATCTAGCTTACCTCTACCCTTTATAACAATACCTTATACCTGTTCGCCTTTACCTTACCTATATCTTACCGGTACGATTAAGTTCTTTTTATAAAAGTAATTTGCGTTATTTTCCTTTTACTTAATATCCTTTATATTAATACCTTATACCTATTCGCTTTTACCTTACCTATATCTTAACGGTACGATTTTAACTTATCTTTACCTTTTATAGTAATATTTTATACTTGTTCGCCTTTATCTTACTTATATCCTACCGGTACAATTACGATCGTTTTATAAGAGTAATTTATGCCGTTTTCCTTTTATTTAATATCATCTTGTTTGCCTTTAGTTCGCCTATATCCTGCCGGTACAACTTTAGCTTATTTTTACCTTTTATAGTAATACCTTATACCTTTTCGCCTTTAATTTACCTATATCCTACCGGTATAACTTTAATTTACCTTTACCTTTTATAATAATATCTTATACTTAAACGCCTTTAACTTACCTATATCCTGCCGGTATTACTTTAACTTATCTTTACCCTTTATAATAATACCTTATACCTGATCGCCTTTAACTCGTTTATATCCTGCCGGTATAACTTTAACTTACCTTTATCCTTTATAATAATACCTTATACCCGTTCGCCTTTACCTTACCTATATCCTGCCGGTACAACTTTAGTTTATTTTTACCCTTTATAATAATACCTTATATTTAAGCGCCTTTAATTTACCTATATTTTACCGGCATAACTTTAGCTTATTTTTACCTTTTATAACAATACCTTATACCTAATCGTTTTTAGCTTACCTATATCCTGCCGGTACGAATCTAACTTATTTTTACCCTTTATAATAATATCTTATATTCGTTCGCCTTTACTTTATTTATATCCTGCCGGTACGATTATAATCGCTTTATAAAAGTAACTTACGCCGTTATCCTTTTACTTAATATTATCTCGTTCGCCTTTAATTTACTTATATCCTGCCGGTACGACTAAAATTTTTTTATTAAAACAACCTGTATTATTTTCCTTTTATAAGCGACGATAATACATTAACCCCATCTTTACATCTTATATTCTTTAAGGTTATTAAACGAGCCTAAAAGATCTTATCCGTAAGCCTATTTTTAAAAAACCATAAACGCTAATAACCTTTTTGCGGAATTACGAATTCGTAATACCTTTAATTAAAAAACAAATCGGAAACGTTTAACCCCCCCCTTTCCGGGATTTCTTTTAACGGTCGTAAAAAATAACAACGTAATCGTCCTGGATGACGACGTAATTATCTTAAATAACGGGATAGAAAAAGGTATATATAATAAAAAGAACGATAACGATTTGATAATTATGGAATAACTTAAATATTTTATTACATTTAATAAAAAAGATAATAAATAATATCCGATCGAGCAATATATATTGTTCGAATAAGCTAGGATGTTACAAAGAAAAATTTCCCTTAAATATATTTTTATTATTTCAGACCAGATCTGGCCAGTAATTACATAATTATTAACCCGAATACCTCTTACGTTATTTTTCTTTTCGGAGCAGCCGTAACTGCGAACGCGTATATGCTGGTGCCTTACTGGTACCGCTTTTTATAAGGCCTTAGTAATAGCGTAAAGCAGGCAATACTTTTTAGCGCTTTTTATATGTTTTTATATATGTATTAAAAGGTGTTTGTATATAAAGTAAATAAATTACGAACGGTCCCGGTTTTACAGAATTTAAAATTAAGTTTGCCTATACCATAAATAAAACGCGTTTACGAACGATAGCGACGTTAAGGAAATTCCTATTAAAAAATAACGCGAAACTTGGCCAAAAAGGTTATTAAAAAAAAAAGCTAGATAATAAAGATAATTAGGGCGGTTATTTACAGGGGTTTAGCAAAAACCTTGCTTAAAATATTTAGCCGGGTTTATTTTACGTTAAAGCGTTTAATTAGGAATAGTTTTAATAAATTCGGCAGGTAAATAAACGGGTTTCGTCGTTATTTTAACGTTAATAACTTAAAGGTCTCGGTTTACTTACTTTCCGTACCTTATTAACCTTAAATTAAAATACGTTACGAATTTATAATATTAACGATTTACTTTTTTCGAAATAATCGGCTACGTTAATATAAATATTTACGGGAAAACCAGCCGGGGCCGGTATATTTAAATAAAATTACACCTTGTAAAATTTAGGGCCCGAATTTATAATATTAGATTTCGGCTTACCCGAAAAATTTTTAAATCGAAAAGCCAGTTTTAAAAATAACCTTTCCCTTTTAATCGGGCCACCCCGGATAATTTATTACTTTTTCCTTTTTTTCCCAGATATACTTTTTTTAGTTACTGGTTTAACCAGTTAATCTAATTACTTTTTTAAAGATATACTGGAATACTTTAATTTCAAGGATTTTTCCGGTACCGCGACGTTATTTAGATATAAAAGGTACTTATATTATTTTACTTAAAAAAAACGATAACGTTTTTAAATAAAGCAATTAAAAGCGTTTTTTAAAAATCTTTCCGAAACCTTTAGAAACGGGTAATTTTTAATAGGATATTAACGTATATGGAAAAGTTCCCGGTCCTAAAAAAGGCGTTTTAAATAAGGCTGTTTCGTAATTTTTTATAATTTCGAAATTTATTTATTATTTATTCTAAATAAGGCTTATTCGAACCGATATAAGTAAAAAAAACTGGACCATTTAACGAAAATGCGCGTTTTATACCGCCTCGATACGGCGCAATTTTTATTAATTCCGATTTGTAACGTTGCCTATAATTTATTAAACGGGTAAGTTAAAGAAAAACGGCGCGTTATAATTAATATCTTACCGTACCTTAATAAGGACTAGTTCGGGAACGAAATTTAAGTTGCCGTATTTATATAAAGTTATTATATTACGGCTATAAACGGCAGTTTGTTTTATGTTATTAAAAAGTAACAAATTAATTTTCTGGAACAGAAGTTTAATATTAAAAATATTGTAAATTAATAATTAAAACTAGTTTCGGTATTATGCCTTTATTTTAAGTATTTATGTAAAAAAGGCCCTTTTAAGGGATATACCGTTATGTACCCCGATACCTTTAGTAATATACGTTACGGAATATAATGTTATGTTAATTATTACTATAAAGGATACGGTAACTTTTGTAGAATAAATTTTTTTTTTATCCGTAATTAGCAAAAGTTTAATACGGCTGTTCCGGTATAGGAGTTGTTAGTTTTATAGATTTTAAGTAAGTTACTTATTTTTAAAAAAGCGATCGATTTTTAGTATTACGAACGGTTAATATAGAGTTTACCGGAGAAAACTTTTATTCCGGGAGATTTTTAAGGATAGGTTAAGTTAAAAACGGAATCCTTTAGCGAAATAATTATGGTATATTTTGTTGCTTAATTAAAAAGTAATAAGAATAGTAAGGGAGTTTTGCTTTCGGTAGTAGATATTATATTAATACGGTATAGTTTTCGTAAAGTTATATTAATAAAGCCGTTTCGAAATAATTAATTAGTACTTTAAAGGTAAAGTAAAAGGTATTATTATTTATTACCGTTATTAAGCGGTTTATGCAATTTATATTAAAGGGTTTAATTAAGGCGTTTAATTTTATTCCGGTAATAAAAATTTTATAAGGCCGAAAGTAATTTTTTATTTGTATTCCGAGTTGTTCGGCGTAGTAATATTATAGTTACGTCCAAGAATAAGATCCGGATTTTTTATTTATTTCGGTTATATATAATTCCGAGTAATTGTAAATTAAGATTTCAGCGACGGTAGGTAAGTTAAATGGCTTATATTTCCCGATTCCTTTAATAGGGAAATAGATTACGATTAATAAAAGAAAACTGGAAAAAATTAAAAGTGCAGAAACAAATAGCGGTATAGCGGTATATAAAGTCCGGTTTAAACGTTGGGAAATTTATTTTAGTTTATAAAGTAGCAATTTTAACCAGGTTTCGTTATTCGGTTCGTTGGCGTTAAGTGTTATTACCCGACGGATATCTATTTTTGCCGTTAGTATTAAAAGCAATTAGACCTTAGTACTTAATTTATTAACTTCGAATATGATAATACCGTTAACTCCCGTTTCCGTTATCGGACCGTAACGTTAATGCCGGGGTAAAATACGTATTGTTTTTATCGTAAAAGGAAAGGTATATTTAAAAATTTTAGACGCGGACGAGGTAAAGTTTGTTATAGATATTAACGGCGTTATTAAGGTATTACTTAATATTACTTGTATTTTAGAAAATAAGTTTGTTATAAACGTTACGTTATATATATATTATTTGTAATAATATTAATATTAAAATATTAAAGTTTTTAATTTTATAGTTAAAATTACGTTTTATTCGGCCTTTTTTAATTAAAAACATTTATTTATCCCCGTAACTTATAAAACGAACCGGGTATTAAGCGGTTAATAAATAAATACCTAAAAAATTTCGAATTTAATTAATAACGTAAATTACGTTAAACAAACCGTAATATTATTAACAAACTAATAAAGGAAAACGAAAATACCGTTAAAAAATTTAGCTAACTTAAAGCTTAAAATAAAAAGCTTAATATCCAGTACGTAATTACGTTACCAAAATTTATCCTTGTCGATAATTAACATACCGGTAAATTTAATATAAGTAAATTTGCCTTTTAATTTTAACTTAACTTTAAGTATTTATTAACGCTTATTACAGTTAATATCCGGCTTTATTAAGTTAAATTTACCTAAAAGTAATAATATATATAAACGTAATTTTATTTACATTAAAATAAATTTAAATAATAACTTTTAATAATTCTATATAGTTTTTTTTTAACTGGATTATAATTACCAATTTTAAAACAAAATTAAGACGATTAATATAACAAATCGCAATTTATTTCCGTTATAGGTTTAAAAGTTAAACTAAAACGCCAAAAACTTTAAAACTATATATAACCAAATTAAGGTTAAAAATATTTTTCGTTAAGCTTAAGTTACAATCTTAAATCCCAACCGTAATTATAAACTTTACGTACCCGATAAAAGCGTTATTACGAAAAAAACAAAATTAACTTTTACCGCTAATTAAACGGAAACTTAATTTTTTCCGAATATTATCGCGTTCGAAATAAAAAGGTCCGATTTTTTTAATTTTTTATTTTATAACTTACCCGGAATGTTTTTTTCGCTTAATAAAAAAAAATAATTACTTTATAAAAATAATAAAAAACTTAATACGTTTTTATATTTAACGCCCGGAAACGATTATTATATAAGCTTTATTGATAAATTATAACTTGAAAAACTTTATTTATTTTAAAATAATTTAAAAAGTAAAAATGATTAATCGAATAATAAGAATTATTATAAAGGCCGATATAATAAAAAAAAGAAATATATTTTAATAATTCGTAATTTTCCGGGGCAGAAAATAATTTATAAAATACGGGTTTTTTATTACGTTTTTTTTACCCGGAAAAATATTTAAAAATATAGCGTAACGCGAAATATTTTCATAACGGCGTTAATATTTAACTTAACAAGTTTGCCGAATTCCGTTATAATAAGTTTTTATTATAATTTAATATAACCGGCCTTAAAGCGAAATTATTTTTTTATTATTACATATTATTAATTATAAAAATGGAAATAGCGAAAACTATAACAATAATAAAACGGCCCGATTATATACGTAAATAACCGCTTTTAATTTTAAATTTTATCGTTCTTTTTATCGAGGCAAAAAGTTATTAAAACGAATATAGCGGTATATAAAGGATAACGTATTAAAAATTATTATTAAAAATATTCCAAAAAAAGGAATTAAATAATATTTTCCAATATTCCTTATATTTATAAAATTATTGCAAGTTTGAGATATTACGTAAAATAAAAAGTTTCGGGGCAAAAGATTTAATAACAAATATGCTTATAATTTCGTTATTTTGGTAATATGTTTTACCGGAAAAAAAGCCGAACCGGGATATAATTATTACTAAGGGTTTTTTAAAAGTTATATCGTATTATCGGATAATAACTGGTTGCATATTATGCAAATAATTTACGTTAATCGTTTTTATAATTAGAAAAACCGTTATTATTTTTTTAATTTTAATTATAATTATTTTAATAATTAACGTATTAATTAGGTATTAATAAAACTTAAGGTTAAACCGAAAAAAAAAGTAATAAAAATATTTTCCGTAAAAAACCAATATTTCGACGACGACGACGATAATAACAACGAACCGGTATTACTTTATTACAAACGCGTTTTTTAAGTAAAAATAAATATTTACTTTATACCTTAAATTCGGGTTCCGAAAAGTTATAATATAACTTAACGATAAACTGTTTAATAACTTAAATAAAAAGTTGCTAGCGTAACGCTTAAGGTATAAACCGAAATTACCGGCATAATTAAGGAAATAATACAAACGGAAAAAAACCGAAAAATTGTAAACGAAAAATCTAAGTAAATAATAATACCGACGGAGATACGTTATTTAAATAAGTAAAAAGCTAACGATTAAACCTGGGTTACGAATACTAAAAATAATTAAAAGATATATTAAAACGTATAGTTTTTACGTTAAAAAACTTATTAAATATTTATTTAATAATATATTAATATTAGCGACATGTTATAAACTAATTATAATATATCGGGTTAATTTAAAATCTTTTAATTTCGTTTTAGCCGATAAATTAACTTAAGGTTATTACTTTACTTTATAATTCCTTACCGGTAACGTTTTATATTTAATGGTAATATAAATATTTTCGTAATTATCGGGAAATATTTTAACGGGTTAGTAAAAAGTCGTATTAAATATAAAAGTATATTAAGAATTTACGTAATATGGATTCGGAATTTTTTTATTAAGGCAAAAAACAACTTATATCTAATCCGTATTAATAAAATATCCCTGTTATAAATATGAAAAATACTAAAGATAATAATTTTTATTTTTTAAATTACGCTTTTTCCGTATAAAAAATCCATAAAGCTCAAATTTAATAATACGAACTTTATAATATTAAGCCAAATTTTAATAAAAATCCGGAAACGCCGGTAAATTCGATAAATTTACGTAAACGTTATCCTTTTAACATTTTTAATAAACGGTAAGAAAATATTAATAAAAGGTAAAATAACGTTAAATTCCTTATTTCTAGGAATTTAAGGATATTATCAGAAATATATTAAAAAATTTAATGCAGTAACAAATACGTATAATATACATAAGTTTAAATTTGTCCTATAAATAAGGTTATATAAATAAAAATTACTAGCTTAAGGTAAACGCGATTTGCATTTTTTATTTTCCATATATCAAACTTAGTTATACGTATATACCTTTTTTTTACCTGTATATATTAAAACATCTTTAACTTATTAATCTTCTTTTTTCGTTATTAATAATAACTGTTCTTATCGTTTTTTTTTCGTTATATATATACGAATTCTTTATTATATCTACGCCGTCTGTTAATAATATTTGCATTTTTTTATCGTATATTTTATTAAACGTTTATTTCTTTTTATTACGTAATATTTATTATTATATATTTACTTGCTATATAATTATATTATATTAACACCTATTAACGCCGTATTATTATCTATTATTATTATTATTATAATATATTTAAATACGGTATTATTATAACGGAAAATAATAATAATTTATTACGTAAATCTTAAAAAGATACGTTTATATATTTATATTTTTAAAATAATAAAAACAAAAATAACCCAAGCTATAACATTACAAATAGTTACTAAAGTAAATTTATCTTCCGGTATTACCTAAATAATACGCAAATACTTATTTTAAATTTTTATTTTTTCATACAGGTTTAATATAATCCCAAATCCGCCTAAACCGCAAAATTATTAACCTTACGACAAAAAGTACGCCGGAACAAAAGCAAGGTATATAATACCTTTCCTATATTTTTCGGTTTAATAAATATATACATATTTAATTATTTGTTAATTTCGGATACGGGCCTAACCAATACCTCCAGCCGAATTAACATAAAAACGCCGGCCGTTATCGACAGCGTAAAAAATAAACAAAATCTCCCATTTTTATTATTATTAAAACATAAGTACGATAATTAATAATAATATTATAAGCCGTAAATTACCCGTAACCCTATCGATTTAAAAACTTATAAATAAAACCTGGACTTCGTATATTTTAAATACTTAATAAAACAAATAATAATACCGTAATTTTTATTTCGCTAAATAAATTTACTTATAATAATATCGCAAGCCGTACTATAATAAATAAAACGTCCTTATAAACTTACGGTATTAAGCGAAATAATACCGGTACGGTTAAAAGTAAATTACTATATTTCTGATATTCCGTTAATATAGTTAATATATTTAATTAACTATTATATTTGTTATAGTAAAATCCAATACCGTTACGTTAAATAACTTACGTACTTTTATAAAATATAAAGCTATAAATATTAATACCGGTAAATAATTATTTTACTTATTTTTATACTTACTATTATTATCGCCCTTTATTAACGATATAATATATTACCTAAGTTCCGTTAATGCTATATAAAGCCAATTTAATTTATACGATCTCGAAAATATAAACGGCTTAAATATTAAACGGGGTATATTATATTATTTTACCTACTTTTTTAATTTGGCTTGGTAAATTAATTAGATTAATTATATATTAGCATTTATTATTAACGACAGTTTTAACGTTAAATATATGGAATCATTATTAACCCCGAAATTACCACTTCGTTAATAACGCCGAAATAGATAAATTTAGGTTAAAAATAAAGAAAAAAATTTTAAGGTAAATATATATTTAATACGTACATATTATCAAAACTAATATAACGTATTAATTTACCGATAAAAACGAAAATATAAACCGGGTATAACCTTTAACCCGTTAAAGATAATAAAATTACGGACAAATAATAATTAATAACCTAGGAAACTTTATCGGAAATAACCCCGCTTTAAGCCAAATTATAAAAAAATAAATAACGCCTATATTTACAAAAAGGTAATTTATTAACATAAATAACGAAAAATTTTACCTAAATAATAATTTCCTTAATAGCTATATAGCTGTACGATATTATATTACGCAAAACGACAAAGACGACCCGTATAACTAATACTTGTACGATAAGCAATACGGTAATATATACCTTTACGATAAATACTATAATAACAGCAAATTAGCGGATAATATATGTTTTAACTATATTACGAAAAGAATTTGTTATCGTTATTTTCGGGTTAATCGTATTAAAATTAAAAGGGTTACGTATATCAAGCCGCTTCCGGGCCGCAAAAACGATTATAACGACTAAAAACGGCGTCGTTTTAAAGATAGTAATAAAAATAATAAATCCGGATATTTCGGAATAACTGTTTAATTACGAAATAATAAAACTAGGTTAAAGATAATTTATTATAAGCATTAATTTAATAATATATATATTTCGGCAAAATAATTAAGTAGTTATATATTACCGTTAAAGCATTATATTAATTTTATAAACTGTAATAACCTTATATATTAATATTACTTATTTTAACTCCGGTAAAGCCTAGGTGCTATATAATATTGTTAACCTCGCCGTTACCTTAAAAACCTCCTCCGTCCAACCTATACACGTTTTTCAGCCTTACGGAATTAAAGTTATTCTTTACGTTTACTATATACGTAAATTAACCTTAAAGTTCAATAATAACGAAAACCTTAACGTCCGTTAATTTTTATATACGAATAATACGTTATTTACGAATAACTATAATTAAAAAAGCTCCTAGGGATTCGTAATATCATTTTTCGGTAACCCTATCGTATAAATAACTAATAAACAAAATATAATCACCACCTTAAGCACGGAAGCTAAGTTACTAACCTTTTCGCAAACCGTTAAGGAAACCTTATTTTATAAAAAGGCTCTCCAGGGCTATAAGCATAGAACTAGGCGAAAACCTTGTTATTTACGTAGAAAATAAGCAAACGATACGGCTAGTTATAAAGGGAGTTATACGTTTAATTACAAAATTAAAACATATTAACGTTTACAATTATTAAACTTACGGAACTTACGTAACAGGGAAAAGCAAAATCGAATAAACGCTTATTAAAACAATAATTACAGATAACTTCATTAAGCTACTTAGGCCCCAGTAATATCAGGAATTTGTTCGGCTATTAAACCTTAAGGACGTTACTTCAAGGTTAAAAAAACCTAGGAAAGCTCAGAATTACAATTGCAATTGTAACGCTATTAAAACGAGGGCATATTGTGCTTGCCGCGGCGACGCGGTAGCCTTACGTAACGTTATCTTAAGGAATTTCGACGTTTTTTAAACTTTAAAGCTTTTAAATATCTTTAATTAATAGAAATTAGCTAAACCGACGGTTAGCCAGGTCGACGGTCAGCCAGGTCGACGGTCAGCCAGGTCGACGGTTAGCCAGGCTGACGGTTAGCTAGGTTAATCAGGTTAGGGCTGTTAGCTTAAAACAGTCAGTTCAGATCGGCGATAAGATCGGCGATAAGATCAAGTTAAGAGCTAAGGCGGGCGTATGATAAATATCACCTACAGGGATTAATCGTACCACCTATAATTCGTACTAATCGGAATATTTACAAAAGGCCGATATAATAATAAATTACGTAATATTATAATATAGTTTTAGATTATATTATAAATTCTTATTAAGTTATGATTATTTATCGCGAAATACCGAATTAAATTAATTATAAAATAAATTTAAATTATACGAAAGTTATTTTACTTAAAAATTAAAAATTATATTTTTTTTAAATTTAAATTATATTTCGTTTGTATTTAATATATATTAAAAAATATTTATTTTGCGGTAAGTAATAACGAATTAAGCTATAGTAAATTTACCTAAATTAATTAAAAACTAATTAAAAATAATTTAAAAATATATTTATTAATAACGGGAAAAAAAAAAGGATTATGGCGAAAACTATAATAACTTTTATTATTTCGGGGATTTTAACCGTAAATATAATTACGTTTAAAAATTATATAAATTAATTTTAAAATAATTTAAAATTAATTTAATAATTTACGAATTAAATTAAAAGTATTATTATTATTACGAATATAACGTTATTAAAATTAATATAATTTTAAATTAATTTATAAATAAATATTTTATTTTACGAATAAATTCGGGGATTTTAAGAAAAATATTAGGATTCGGTGCGTTAGCATGCAACAGGGTTGGTTGGCCCGTATAACGCTTACCCGAACGCGTTTTAAATAGGTCCAGCGCACCCATCTTTTTAGCTAGTTTTTTACAGCCAGAATAGATACATTCTAAATACAACCAAGTAATATATATATCACGATACCAATAACAATCAGATTAACACCGCAAATCCTAACATAATAATATCTTCTGGTTCTTTTAAAAAAGGATCGTAGTAAAAACTTTTCTGTTTCTGTTATTCGTAATATATCGTCATAAGATTACAATTAACGCGCTATAAAGTTTTAATTAACCGGCTTAAAATCAGAGTAATCGGCAGCAGTTACGAAAATAAATCTGTTCGGTTAAGTGTATTATACGATAAAATCTTATTAAAATAATTAGTTAATACCTTTATACAACTTTCGCGTTACCTAATAAAAGGAAACCTTAAAACCTTAAGATATTTTTACGGACTTGTTAAAGTCCTATTTTAATAAAGAACGCCTTTATGCGGAAATAAAATATTTACGCAAATAAGTCGAACTGTTAACCAATAAAGTAATTATTAAACGAAAGTAACGTTAACTGGCTGAGCAAGATTAACGGGCCTTAAAAAAATAACTCCAGCGGACCTATATTATAAGCAACCTATATAAGGACAGATTTAAACGCTTTAAAACGATACTGGCGAAAAAAATCAATTCTTATCCCAGCAATGGCCCGTTAGCAAAACCGGAACTATTAAAACCGACTGGAATGTTTAATAAAAGCTTTAAAACTGTTATTAAAAGCTTAAAGTATAGCGAGAAACTTAAAGAAAAGGGAAAAGTAAAGAAAACGCTTTTTTTCCTAAAAGATTTTACGGATTTTTAAAGGAACCTGGTTACGAACGGCCTACGAATAAGAATATTATCGTTATATTTATCGAAACAGTTTTTGTTATTATTTCTTTCGCCTTTGTTACGAGATAACGGTAAACGTAACGGTAGGAAAAACGGTAACGGTAAAGGAAATAGTAACGGCTTATTTTTATCGTTTAGCTCTTTATCGTTATTTTCGGATTTAAATTCGAATTCGGATTCGGATTTGGAAAGCAATTTAAACGATTCGAATAATAATAATCGGAAGAAACGTTATTACAGGCGTAACAAAAAAGATAAGAAAAAAAAAGATAAGGAGAAAAAGTCCAAAAAAAAAGATTCCGCTTTCCGTTAAAAACGTTTCGATTTCGCCTTAAATAAGGAAAATTACTTAAAGAGTTTTAAAAATTAGGAACTTTGGAAAAATACCTTAAATTTCGTATTTAAAAAGATAAGTTACGAAAAGGGAATAAAGCTCTTTATTTTTAATAAGCTGCGTCTGGTAAAGGCAATTACTAAAACGACACGTTAAATGCCCTTAGAACTCGTTACCGGAATTAAAAAAAATTTAAAAATATTAAAAACCTTCCGTAAAACTTATGTTGTAATTGGAAAAGCTCGTTAACGCTCCTTTTAAAAAAAATTAAGCCAGTACTATTACAACAGCAAAAACTTAATTGCCTTTATTACGAAATTTTAAAAGTTAATCCGTAAAATTAAGGAATATAATATAAAACTAAGTAAAAATTAGCAAATTATTATATTTTTAACCGCTGTTAAGGATAAAGTAAGTAATTAGTATTAGATAATAAGTTCCGTATTTCGTAAAACCGATTATACAGTTTACCGCCTAATAAATGATTTTAATAACGAATTTTATTACTAAGTAAAAAAGGCCAAAAGTAATAAAGACGGCAATAATAAGCTTAAAAATTAAAATTATAATGCCCGAAGTAATAATAATAATAATAAAAGGAAGAATAACGGTGATAAGTTTTTATAAAACGTTAAAGGCGAACCTTTTTATTAAAACTGTAAAAAATATAGTTACTTAACTAAGAACTGCCGAAAGCTTAAAAAAGATAAAAATAATAATAATTAACAGAACGGTTAACGTAATAACAGACGAAATAGCAATAACGGCAAATCCAATAATAACAATAATAATAATAGTAATAACGCTAATAACTAGCAGCGTTTATTAGAAACGTATTTTATTTTAGACGGTTTTAAGGACCTGTATAATTAACCTCCTAAAAGATATTAAGCTAGATATACCGTAGAAATTAATTAATCGGAAATAAAAAAGATCATAAAGTTTTTTAATTACGTTATAAAAAATGCTAAACGCGTTACATAACAGGACGACGTTTTAAAAGGCATCGCCGCCTCCATTTAAAAGGGCGGCGTACAACGCCCCGAAAGGTCTAAATCTGGAAGCATTAATATATCGAAAAAGTTTTTTGCATACGTACCTAATAATATAACCAATAACGAACTAATACTACGCTTAAAGGCAGATATAAAGCCGATTACGGAAAATTTTAACGAAAAATCCGAAAATAAATATACGCAAAATAAACCTCGAACTTTAATACTTTAATCGTATAATATACATAAGGAAAACCGTAACGAAATACTGTAAAACTTAGAAGCTAACGTATTTATTATAAATAACGCCAAAAATTACTTTTTAAAATAATCGCTAAATATACGGGATAAAAAATTTATGATTATTACTAAAAAAGGGCCAATTTAAACCGAAATAATTAATACAGTTAATTAAAACCTTAAAAGGATTAAAAGCAAATACAACTTAATCGTTTTGCAATATATCTTATACATACCCACTTTTCCGTTACGAATTTTCTTTAATAAAGTTTTTTACAGATAAAAAGGATATCTTAACCGGAATTATTTAATTAATAATAACGGTACGAAGTTAATTATAATAAACGTCCCTAAAAAAGGTTTTTTTCTTTAAACGTACGGATAAAAAAAGCCTTTTATAAGCGGCCTAACTAACGAAACTTAATAGGGATATACGCTAAGAATAGTATAAGGTAAAATAAACAAAATACTAAAAACCTTATAAACCTTTACTATTAATAGGAAGGTTTTAATAATAAAAGCAGTATTAAAAAAATTTATTCTCTGGTATCGCCGTTTGTACTATCCTAGCAACAAACGGTTAAAATAAATTATTAAAATAATTATAAAAATAAACTTAAATAAAATAAACGTTAAACCGATCGTTTATAAAATTTATAATTGAACTAAAATTACTAAAATACCCTTAAAGGACCTCCAGGAAAAAGGAATATACGTTAAGGAATTATTCTAATATAACGTAAGCCAAATTAAACCCGTTACTATTAACGGCAACACGTATTACAGCCTAATTATAAACGACGTTAGCCGTTACCGTATTTTCAAAGCATATAAAATTAAAAACGAAATATAATAATACCTTTATTTATATATAATAAACGTAAAAACCAGGTTAGCCCTAAATAATAAAACAATTAAGATTTTCCGCATTAATAAAGGGAAAAAGTTCGGAATAAATCTATTCGAAACTTTTTATAATACCGAAAAAATTAAATTAATTAACTCTAGCCTTTATAATTAATACTAAAACGGTATTCCGGAACGAAGTATATAAATCGTTTAAAATAACGTTTACGTTACGGTTATCCAGATATATATCTTAACCTGTTTTTAAAATTACGTTATAAAAGCGATAACTTATACGTTAAATTATATTGGATAATTTATAGTTAACTATATTATATTATAAAAATATTATAATCGGGCGTTAAACGATAAAGAGTAAACGAATAAGCCGGATAACGCATATTTACGTATTATCGGCAGCCGTTATACGGTCTTAATCGACGAGAATTATCGAATTAAAACTGAAAAGCTGGAAATACGAAATATTAAAAACTTATTTCTAAGTTATTAAGGTACTTATAATTATAAAGTCTGGTTATTAAAAGGCGGTCGTTTTCTAATTATACCGTATATACGAGTTTACGAAAAGACGGGTATAATAAGTAAAAAGGACGAATTACCTAACTTAAAAAACGTTATAAAGTTTTTACCTTTTTATATACAGCGCAAATTCCGTTACCAACCCCGAAAAAAAAGCGTTAACGTTTATAATTACGATAATAATATCGTATTAAACGATTAAACGGATAACGAAACAAAAACCGTAAAACGGAAACGAAATAAACCGAGGAAGGTTAAGCCCGAACTATACGTATATAAGATACCTGATAAGAACCCCGAGATTATAACGGCTTTAACCTAAAAAAACGCTAATCTTTATCCGGGCGTTTATAACCTTAATTTTTTTAACGAATCGGAAAATGATTTTTACGGAAATTTAAATAACTGCGATATAATTTAACAAATTTACGAACGAATATACGTACGTAATATATTTAATAATAATATTTACCGCCTGTTTAACGTAAATAGCAACGGGTTTAATCTTAAAAAAATTATAGCTAACTTTAAGTAAAATATATAACTTAAGGCTATTTATAAGGAAATTAAGAAAAACTTATAACGGGAAATTTTTACTTTTAAATTAATAATTAAAGTTATTAAAAACTACCTAATAAATATTAAATAAGTTTTAAAAAAGAAATATACGTTAACGGGCGAGCTGGAGAAATATAAGGCTTATATCGTCGCATGTAATTTTACTTAACGAAAAGGAATTGATTATAATAAAACAACTGTAATTATTATATACGTAATATATTAACATATATTTATGGCGTTTATAGTATTTATAAAATAATATATCTAATAAATTAATTTTATCGTTACCTATTTAAATAATAACTTAAAAAAACAAATCTTTATAAAACGTTTTTTTTTATTATAGGAATATTTCGATACGTATTTAAATAAAAGATAGCGTTTTAATTTTACGCCTGAAAAAATTATTAAATTAATAAACCCTTTATATAAACTAAAGTAGGCCGGTACCGTATAGCAAAAAAAAATCCGAACGATATTTAATAAGTACGGTTTTAAGCCGTTATTATTTAACGATATAATATACTTTAACGTAAAAACCCGCAACGTAATTGTTTTATACGTCGATAATTTCTTATTTTTCGGCCTTAATAAAATACGTTTAAAAGTTATAACAAATATTATCGCCGGTGACGTCCCGATAAATAACCTCGGAACGGTAAATTGGTACCTTAATATCCGTATTATTCAATCGTCCGAAATAAGCGACGTCCGCTTTAACTAGGAATAATATATTAATAAAACGTTAATAAGCTTAAGTATTAACAATATAAAGGCAAAACCGACCCCTTTTATTAAGGAATATCTAAATTACGTAATACGTTATAAAAGCAAAGCTAATAAATAAAATATTTTCAATTACGCTAGTCTTATTAGTAAGTTTAATTTTTCCAATTATATAATTAAACTAAATATAACGTTTACGATATCTACCTGGGCGCAGTTTATAAGTAACCTATTTCCCAAATATCGAAAATGCATTAAACGCCTTTTAAGGTACTTAAAAAAAACCTCGAAGTTATTTATTTAATACCGGAAACTAGACGAAAAATATCTTTATTACGTTTATAACAAACTGGGGTTATTTATAGTAATTAATACGAATTTTACAAATAACCCCGATATAACTAAGTTTATTATTAGTTACGTTTTGTTTATAACAGGAAACCCGGTAGCGTAAATATTAAAATGATAACAAGTTATTATAAGATATATTTCGGAAGCTAAATACGTAATATTAAGCGCTATAGCTACCGAAATAGTAAACGTACGGATTTTTTTCGAAAAACTTGGCCTTATATTTAAAGGCTTTATTACCGTTCTTAAAAATAATAACGGTACGAAAAAATAAGCTAAGGAAAGCGCTATATTACGAAAAAAGCGCTATATACGCGTTGAACACTATTATATATGCTAAGAAATCCAGGAAGGCCGAATAAAGGTTAAATATATTAAAAACGCAGAAAACCTTACCGACGGATTTATTAAGCTACTAGATAAAATAACATATAACAAGTTTGTTACTAACTTAGGTTTTAAAAATGTCTAAAAGGTACTTAAGATTTGGTTAAAGCAATTAATAAAAAAATAATCCCGCTGGATTCCCTTTATATGGAAGAAGGGGCGTTCCCTTGCTGAAATTTATTCCTCGTTATTAAAAGCGATGACCGCGGTATTTTTTTTACGATTACCCGAAAATATCCGTTTATTTGTCAGTTTTAAGGTTTTAATTTCCTATAAAATTACCTGTTTATATTTGCTTATAACCTTTTACGTTAATTTTTACTTAAGGGCGTTAATATCTTATATATAGTTTATAGCTAATTAATATCCTTTAATTAACCGGAAAGAAACCTTTATTCGATAGCCTTTTATAAAGGGGGACTTAAAAAGCAGTAATCTTAATTATTTACTGGTATTGCCGTTAAAAAATAGATCCGATTTTTGAAATTATAAAACCTAAAACGTAGTAGGTTGGCGTAATAAAACGTTTTCTTATATTAACGCCTAACCTGGTTCGAAACATTTCGGGAAAAGTAAGTTTTACAGCCCGGCGCGGTTGTAACGGAACGGTAAAGTAAAAAGGCTAGTTATTTGGTATAGTGGGTTAATGCAACGTATAACTTAGCTTCTGTATAAAGGTTAAAAGTTTAATTCCGAACTGTGCAGATTGTTTTTTTATCATTTTTCCATCAGTTTTTATCAGTTTTTTATCGGTTTTCTGTACAGGAGTTAGGGTTTAATTCCTAGATATATTAGTTAAAGTTTTTTTCCTAAAGTTTTTAAGTGTATATATAATGCAAAAGGGCGTGTTGGGATTCGGTGCGTTAGTATATAATAGGGTTGGTTGGCCCGTATAATGCTTATCCGAACGCGTTTTAAGTGGGTCCAGCGTACCTACCTTTTTAGCTAGTTTTTTATAACCAGAACAGATATATTTTAGACATAACTAAGTAATACATATATTACGATATTAATAATAGTTAAATTAGCACCGCGAATCCTAATAAAAAATAATTTAAAAATATTATTAATATATATATAATATAATTTCGAATATAATAAGTTAATAAAGTAAAAATAATTAATTAATTATGCCGTTTACGAACGCGTTTAATTTTATAAAAAGGTTTATTAAAGAAATTTAGTTTAAAAGTATGCCGGGCGGTTACTTAGCGCGTTTTAAAATTAATTTCCTTTAAAATACGGAATTATTAACGTATAATACGGGTATTCGGTTAAAAAACGTTATTAATTAATAAAATTAAATTCGGAATAATTTTAATAAAAAAGAAAATCGGGTTAAGTAAACGGAATAATTTTGGTACGATTTTCGTTTAATTAATTACGTTATAAAAAATTTAAAATAAAAGAAAAGCTAGTAAAAAAAGAATTAAAAGAACGTATTTGTTACGACCTAACAGAAGGAAGGTCTCGGAAATGGTTCTAACGGACCGAAACAGGACCTAAGTAGGTTAAGTTACGTAATTTAGATCTCTTTTATTTTCAAGATTTAATTAAATCTATATAGATCTAATACCCTTTAAATTTAAAAGGACGATAAGATTTATAAAAGATCTAGGTTTTTATAAAGGATATATACGTTTATTAATTCCATAACTTAGATAATAATAGTTTGTAATATAATTTAATTATTTAAAACGCCTTTAATATTATTAAACGTAATTAAGTTATTTTCGTTATTTAAATTCCTATAATATAACTGCTAATATAAACCGTATAATTTAATTTAATAATTAATTAATTAACTTTACCGTTATACGTTACAAACTTTTATTTAATAATATTATTAAACTTTAAATAATTATTTAAATTATTAAGATAACCCTTAATACAAAAGAGATTACCGTTAGCTAACAGTTCCAAAATAAGTTTAAAAAGTTAAAAGCGGAAATTCTGTAATTTAAAAAAACGATAAAAAAAAAATTCAGTATTTCGAAAATTAAGGCCAAAAAACCTTAATTTTATAACGGAAAGATTAATATTTAAAGTTTTTTTATTTAAATACGAATATATTTATGGTTCCTAACTTTTAATAATCCGGAAAACATAATTTTTACCGTTACGATATTTCTTACCGGGAACGTATTTAATTAATTCGAACTAACCATAAAGGATTACCTAGAAAAGGCGAAAAATAACATAAAGATATTTACCAAGCAACTTTTCGCCAATTATTCCAATTTTAAGGAAAAATTAAAGGCCAACTTCGATAACTCTGATAAAAAACGTATTACCGTACAAAAAATTCTGCAACTACGACAAAAAAAAACCAGCATTTAAATACGTAATGGAATTCCGAAACCTAATAACTAAAACAGAATAAATAAACGAAAAAAACGATACCTTAATTAACGTATTTTATAAAAAACTAAAAAACAACGTTAAAAACGAAATAATTAAGTTAAAACGACTAATTTCCTTAAATAAATATATCTTTAAAGCGGTAAAAATCGATAATCGACAGTTCGAAAAACGATAAAAAAAAAAACTAATATACCTTGCGATACAAATTTAACCAAACTAACAAAAAAAACGGATACGTTACGCTTTCCACCTTTTACGGAACTTAACCGGGCCTTATAAAAATCGGAACGGTTTAACAGTAAAACTAACCCCAGTTTAAATATTATAAATATAGCAAAAAGGGACATAAGGCCTTTTAATATAAAGCATTTAAAAAACCTCGACAGAATAACTAAATCTTAATATCTGAAAAATAATAACAAAATAATAATAAAAATAGTAAAAAATTAATTAATATGGTCCGATTACGATATACGGTAGCATAATAACATAAAAATTATTTAGGGTAAAAGGTTTTTACTAAAGAAAAATTACTTACCTAATCTTAACGGAAAAGATAACAAAAAAAACAAAGCTAACTAGCCTTACAAAAATAATTACGAAAATACTATAAATAGAAAAAAAACCTTTGCCTAGGAAAACCGGAACGACATATAAAAATTTACGTTATACATTATAACAAATCCAGATATCAGTTCCACCAAAAATAAAAAAAGGCAATTTATTAACGTATAACCCGAATATATTAACAAAAATTTAACTTTAAATAATAAAAAAAAGCCAACAAAAATAATTAATAATAATACCGATATTTACGGTTATTTGCAAACGAAAATAAGATCGATTAAAAAATAATTTTATAAAGTTAATTACCGGAAAAGTTATATTTATAAAAGGACTTATTCTGTTATTTCGGATAATACAACTATTAAACAGAAAAAAAATTAATTTTAAAAACAATAAAAAGGTATTATTAACAAACTATTACCGACTTAAGTATTTAATTAACCTTTATTACCGACTTAAAAAATAGGAAAACAATTAAAAAAAAATTAAAAATTTTACCAAAAAAGAACAGTAAAATTTAAAAAACAAGAAAAAATACAGTAACTAATAAAAAAACGATAATTCGTAAACGATACTATCCAACGAAAAAACAATTAAAACCCTTACAAAATAAACCCATAAACAATTAAATATACGATAACAATTTAAACAGTTATAAAAACAAGTAACGCGTATAGAAAAACAATTAAAAAAACTTTAAGCACAAAATAATCGGGACGAAAAAACATTGCAAAAACTTTTATAAACTCCAAAAAAATAACGTTACTTATAGAAAAGCCGTAAACAGGCGAAAAAAAAATTAAATTATAACATTTTAAAAAGGCTTTAAATATAACAATCGGAGCTATTAGTAATAATGTTATCATTATACAAATACGAATTAAAAAAAACTGATATACCGTAATAATAAATTACAAAATAACAATTACGAATTATATTAACCCGAAAGTAATAAATTAATTAAAATTACTATAAAAAAATTATTTTTATAAAACCGAAAATACCAAAAATCAAAAGTATATTTACGACGATAAATAAGTTAAACGCGAAATTAATTACCTTAAAACCTTTATCGAAAAAAAAACAGATTATTAATTTCGATATTATCTTATTAAATAAATACGATATAATTTTCGGAAAACTATAATTACGCCAATATAACCCCTTAATCGACTGGGAAATTAATTAAATAAATTTCCTTTCGTTTCTTAATATAAAACAAAATATAAACGATACAAGATTTTAATATTCGATCGGTAAAAACAACAAATACAAGCATAAAAATACAACAAAAACCTTATTACCCAAAAAAATAAAACATATTTAAAACAAAAGGTATAACAAAAAAATACAACGCGTTATTATAAACTTTAAAATACAATTTCGACAAATAAACGACAACTTACAAATATAATCCGAAAAATTACTAGGATAAATAGCGAAAATACCATTATAATATTACAAATATAAAAATTTTTTTTAGGAAAAATTCGATACGAAATTATTATAATATAACGAATAAAATTATAAAATAATTTTTAAAAACGGTAAAATAACTGCTTTTTATCTTATTTACAACTTAAATAAAATAAAGTTATACACTTTTCGTAATTATTTAAAAAATAAATTACGAAAAAAATATATATAACGTTTTAAATCGTTAACAAAATACCCGATATTTTTTATTTTACGAAAAAACGGGAAGTTACGATTTATTTATTAATTATTAACAACTTAACGATATTACCGTTAAAAATAAAATACCGTTACCCCTAATTATCGAAATTAAGGACCGATTATAAAATACTAAATAATTTATAACCTTAAACTTAAGAAAAAAATATAACTAAATTTAAATTAAATCCGGAAACAAATAAAAAACAACCTTTAAAACGAAATACGAATTATTCGAATATTTCGTTATACCTTTCGAACTTACAAACGTACTAGCAATTTTCCAACAGATAGTTAATTATGCAAGGTAAAGTGCTATTGAGGTATCTAGCTATATACATACAGGGAGCTGATCCATTTACTAAGTACACGCACAAACTGGTTTTTTACAAACGCGACCGGGGAGCACCCCTTAAAAACCGTCCCTTCTTGGCCAAGGGCCGGAAAAACGCAATGCGAGTTATATAACACGGCAACTGATGGTAAATATACCCGATTGATTGATTGGTTCCCAACGCCCCCAATCGTGACTGGTCCCACCAGCCACCCCTCAATTGTCGCCGACACGGTGGCGGAGCCGAAGCCCCAATTGGTCAGCTCCTCTAGGCTGGCACTACCTAAAGGAACGGTGGCCCAAGCTGGATTTGAACCAGCTATCTCTTAAGACCAACCGAAACAGGGTGCCCAAGCCTATTACAATTAAAAATGATACCCAGGCTCGCGACCACTAAGCCATTGGGCCCAGATAGTTAATTATATACTCCGAAAATACCTTAACGTCTTTATTATATACTACCTTAACGATATCCTTATTTATTTAAAAATAAAAAAGGAATATACAAAATACATTTACAAGGTTTTATAAACTTTATAAAACGTTAACCTTTTAATTAACGCGAAAAAAAATATTTTTTATACCTAGGAAATTAAATACCTAAAGCATATTATCATTCTAGAATATATTAAAATAAACCTTGAAAAAATTTCTATAATTAAAAATTAAAAAACGCCTATTAATATTACCGAAATATAAGCATTCCTTAAATTTGCTAATTATTACTAACGATTTATACGACATTTTAATAAAATCGCAATATTATTAATAAAATTTATTAAGAAAAATCGACGATTCGTATAGGCTCCAATTATAAAAAAAGCCTTTTAACAGCTTAAAAACGCCCTTACTAACAAACTTATTTTGATAATATACGACTTAAATAAATTAATAAAATTCGAAACCGATATTTTAAATTTTATTTTAAAAGCAATAATTTACTAACGAAATAATAAAGGAAAACTATACCTTATTACCTTTTACTTTTATAAGCTATACGGTACCGAACTTAATTACCTTATTTACGATAAAAAATTCTTAATTATTATCAAAGCTTTTAAAGAATTTAAATATTACCTTAAAAAAAACCATTACCAGGTAAAAATATATACAAATTATAAAAACATTTTTCACTTCGCAATTACGAAAAAACTAATCGGATAATAATTATATTACGCAAAATATTTTTTAAAATTCGATTATATTATTATCCATCGCAAAAAATCAAAAAATAATAAAGTAAATACTTTCAATAAATAACTAAATTTAAAAAACCTTAAAGTAAAAATATAACAAACTATATTCGACTAAATAATAAAAAAACATTTATAATAACGATATATTAATATTATTAAAATATTTACATTAAATATATATAAAAAAATATAACGATATTATAATAACATACCTAAAAATCAAAAAATAAACAAAACTTATATACCAAAAAAATACCAAAAAAACTTAATACGGGAAATACATAAATACTAACTATATAGACATCCAGGAATTTACAAAACCTTAAAACGTTTATAATAAATATATTATTTTCCTAAAATAAAATTAACCGTATAAAAAATTATATAACAATACGATATTTACGCTAAAGCAAAAACCAGATAATATAAACCATACGGAAAACTACAACTATTATTAATCGCTAAACAACTATAAGATTTAGTTACATTTAACTTTATTATAAAATTTCCATTATTAAAAAACCCAATTACGAATATATATTATAATAGCATTTTTATAATCGTTAATCGATTTACAAAGTTTTCTTACTTCTTATTTTACAATAAAAACATAAATACCAAATAAATAACATATATTTTTTTTCGATATATATATAACATATATAAGCTACTAATAAAAATTATTTCAAATAAAAGTATAATTTTTACTTTAAAGTTCTAACAAAATTTAATAACATAATTTGGCTTAAATTATAAATTATTAAACGCTTTTAAACTATAAACAAATAAATAAACGGAAAAAACTAATTAAACATTAAAAACATATTTACGATATTACATTAATTATAAACAAAATAATTAAGTTGAAAAATTACCTATTGTACAACTAGCTTATAATACCAGTTACTATAACAATATCAAGATAATTTTAATAACTGCTAATTTTAATTTTATTTCAGAAATTTACAAAAAAACGCAAAAATAAAAAAACCATTTAATATTAAAACAATCCTTACTTTAAAACAACTTAAGCAATTACATTAAGAAATAAAAATAAAACTTTAATTCGTACGCAAATAAATAAATAAATACTACAACTAAAAAAAGTTAAAAAAACCAACCTTTTCGAAAAGGAAAATAATTTATTTAATTACTAAAAATATCAAAACCAACCGCCCAAACCAAAAACTCGACTTTAAATATATTAACCCATACAAAATTACCAAAAAAATCTCAGAAAATAACTATTAATTAAAGTTACTACTAAAAGTTAAACTTTATCTAATCTTTCATATTTCTTTACTTAAGTTAATAATAAATACCATCAAAATATACATAATATAAGACGACATAAAGGCAAAGGAAAAAAAAAAGATATACGAAATTAAAAAAATACTCGACATACGAAAAGAAAAAAAACTTACCTAATATTTAATTAAATAAAAAAATCACCTAAATTCCGAAAATACCTAGGAACCCGCCAAAAATCTCACTGGCGCCCAGCACCTGCTAAAAAACTTTTACCAACAACGTCGGAACCGCCGAAATTAAAGGTATTCCAGTCTACGCTATCCATCACAGCGACGACGATGTTTAACACACTCGCTACAACGACAAATCTCTTTTATCATTTAACATTTCGTCCCTTTCTTAAAACATGGCGTATACGGCATTACTTTAAAACTAAATTTAATAATATAAGCAGCTAAAAATTTAAAGCTTTTTTTTTAATTTAAACGATTACGGGATTTACGATTAGTAACACGACTACCTATAATAAAAAATTAACTTACTAAGAAAAAAAATCTTTAAAGATAAAAATCCCAAAAAAAAAAATATCATGTTATAACCTAATAAAGGGGAAATCTCGGAAACGGTCCTAACGGACCGAAATAGGACCTAAGTAAGTCAAGTCACGTAATTTGAATCTTTTTTATTTTCAAAATCCAATTAAATCTATACAAATCCAATACCTTTTAAATCTGGGAAAACGATAAGATCCATAAAAGATCCAAGTTTTTATAAAAGATATATATGTTTATTAATTTTATAGCTTAAATAGCGACAGTTTGTAATATAACTTAGTTACCTAAAACGCCCTTAGTATTACCAGACGTAATTAAGTTATTTTCGTTACTTAAACTCCTATAATATAACTGCTAACATAAACCGTACGACTTAATTTAATAGTTGGTTAACTAGCTTAGCCGTTATAGTATTAAATCTGGTTTTACGGTTAAAAATTTTATAAGCGAAAATAAATCCGGGTTAATAATAATAATATTCCGATTATTATTAGGATAATTAAGAACTAATTTTAATTTATATGCGGATAAAAAATTAAAATATAAAAATAACGGTTTTAAAAAAATATATTAAAAACGAATTAGAAATGGTTTCGATTGTAACGGGCGGATTTGTTAACGGTTAATAAAAAAGGAAAAAAAATAAACGGAAATAAAATTAAAATTAAACCAAAATTAATTTCGGTTTAATACGGAAATATACAGTAATAAAATTATTATCGTATAAAAAAAGTAATAATTAAAAAATTTATCAGCTTAGGACAATAATAATTTAAGGTATAGTTTAAAATAAATAAATATAAATATAAAATAAATAATAAATAAATAAAGATTAAATAAAAATTAAACGTATTTTATTACGTAAAAATTAAATACTAAATTTAATAACGAAAATAGGATTTTTTTATTAAATAAAAATTAATTTATGTATAATTTAAAATTAATTTAAATACGTATATAAAACGTTCGTAAACGTAAGCGCAACGTATTAACGAAAAAAAACGGGATTATTAAAAAATAAATATAATATATACCCGGATTCGTTTTCGAAATTTTAGTAACGTTATTAGCCGGTAATTATATAATATTTTATAATAACGTCCCATACGATTAAGCTGGATATATAATTAAGCTAGATACTTTTTAGCATTTCGCGATAATAAAGTCCAATTAATTAACTATAATATATCAAATTTATTTAAATTAATTGGATTTTTTTTCGCTAGACGTATTTATAGCTTTATTATAAGTACGCGTATTATATCCGGGTTTGCTGCAAACGTTATATTTCCGTTTTTTTGTCGTAACTTTTTTGCAACGATTACTTTCGGCTATTATTAACTATAATTATTTATTATTATTATTTTTCGTGGTTATAAGAGTTTATGCTTTTTTTTCAGTAAATGTTCTTTTTTTTTAAAAACGTTTATTTTTAATTTTCCGGCGTTTATTAAGGATATGGTTCGTTTTGCGTAATAGGCCGTATTTTTCCCGAAGAAGAACGTTTTCGTATAATAGTATTAAGTTATTTTTTATTAAGAAATTAACCGATTTAATTATTTTTGTCGGCAAGCTACCCTGGTGATTTTTAATTTACTTTTGCAAATAGCACTTTTATTAAGTTATTTCGGTAATATTCCTAGGAATTTTCGTAAATAAGGAAATAACGGAATTAGTAAAGGTAAATAGAAAAACGGTTAGTATAAATATAACTGGAACTTTTAACTCGGAAAAAATGCGATTAGGATCGAATAAAATAAAGCCAATTACGGCAAATCCGGATTTAATGTTATCGGTTATTATAGTAATTTTAAACGCGTTTTGGAAACCGGCGATGAAATCTTCTTTAGCAATATAGGTAACGTAACGTTATATAAGACTTTCGATATATAACGAATAAACGCGTTTTAATAAGAAGAAACAGGATACGTCGAAAGGTTAAAGCAAATAGGAAAAATTGGCTGGTATATAAAGTATAATAATGTTATAATTAACGTAATATTTTTCGAATTTTATCGAATAGTAGTTTTCGTAGCCGTTAAAAATAAAAAAACGTTTCGATTTTTTCGTACGCGTTCGAATATAATAATTAAAATGTTAGATTTATTTTAAACCCAGTTTATTTGTTATTTAGCCGTTATTACTTATAGTAATTTTTTAGTCGGGTAGGAGTGGGCTATCGGCGAACTAGCGAAGAAAATGGTTTTTCCCGGCAAGGATGATATATAAAAGTAGGGCTTAACTTTAAAAGTTAACAGCTTATATTACTGTAAATTATTCCTAATTTTTTTATTAGGCCTATTTAAGTTTTTTACATTTTTTGGTATTAGTAATTACTATGCCCGTTGTTATAAAAAATTTTATTAAATATTTAGTTTTATCGAAATTGTAAATATCCTTTTTTGTAATACCGTATTTTGCGATAATAATCCGAATAAGCTTAAATTATTTACGAAATATTTTTAAATTTTCGTATAATATTTTTTAATAATCGATTTTTCGAAATAAATGCGTTTTAAGTTTTTTTTGCCGTTTAATAAAATATAACGTTTAGTTAATTCCGACGCGTTTTACGACGCGTTAGGTTAATAATAAATTCGCTATATTTTTAATATGTTAAAGCCGGATAAAAAACGTTCGTATATTTAGGTTAAAAATTCGGTTAATAATTGATATTTTTTCGGTTGGCGTTAATTTTTACTTAAAAGGAATAATATCGGTTCGGGTACGTTTACCGTTATATTACGTTTATAAGGTAAAATAAGGGACGTTATAAATAAAACTAAATTTTCTATAATTAAGTTTCGGGTTTCGTTTTTTAACCTAAACGGCTAAATTCATTTTTGCTTTTTTTATAAGGCGTTCCATAATGTTAATATTAAGAAATATACGATTAAAAATAGGAAATTAAAATGGTTAAAAAAATATCCAGCTTAATCGTATATCCAGTTTAATCGTATAAAACGTTACTGAAAAAATTTAATTTAAAAATAATTTAAAAGTAAATAAAAATTATATTTACGCGTTAATTCGGATACGTTTCTGTTTATTAATAAAATTACGAATTTAAAAAGACGTAATTAAAAAAAATTAATTTTAGTTTAATTTATATATAATTTTTATATTTACCATAATAAAAATAACTTTAGTATATATAACGTTATAATTAAGGGAATTAGTTATTAATATAGTTTAAGTATAAATTTAATACGTATTATATTAATATTTTAAAAAATACGGTTATAAGTTAAACTCGGATTCATCTTATAAAAATAATTAAAAAAATTAATTTAAATTTAATTTAAAATTAGTTTATAAATATATACGTAAATGCTATAACGTATTATACGATAAAAAAAAAGTTAAAACGTTATTATTTTTTTTATTTAAACTAATTTTAATATAGTTTTAAAATATATAATTTAATAAATAAACTTTTATTATTATTTTTAACCGGAATAATTAAAAACGTTAATAAAATAAACCGGTTTATAACTAAATTAAAATTAATTTTATTATTATTAATTAATTACGGATTAAAATAAAAAATAATAATTTTTTAAATTAATAAAAAAAAATTAATTTAAATATAAATTAAAATTATATTTACTACAAATCCAGAAAATTATATTCGGATTAATAAGGCTTAAAAACGTAAATAAAACGTTATTTATTTAATTAAAATATAATTTAAGTATATACGAAAACTAATTTATTTATTAATATTAAGGTTACGGAAAATGGCCGCGGTAAAAAATACGTCCG